>CAJPVJ010002488.1:0-12962 GCA_905397405.1 Oppiella nova
AATATATTGAATACAATTAATTAATTTCCACTTCGAGTGATAAGTTTTCTAATGTTATTCTATAGACATCTCACAGAATGTCAGAATTACTTTTTGTATATCACAGGAATGTTTATCACTGAGTTTACAACTAGATCATTTATCATAATAATTTTATGTCCACTTGACTACCAATACATACGTTTTAATTATAAGCCCACCATATATTACAGTTATGTAAAACATTATTGAAATGTGTTATTATAAAATAATTTTTTATTAACAAAGTTTACTAAATTAAAATACCCGGTTGAGTTGAGTATATGATACATTATACTTGCTAATAATTGCAGTAAATTAGTATTTGTAGTAATTATAAAGAATATTCAATACTACTTAACAAATGTAAGTTATTAAATGTTAATTCTTATTACATGTAATGAAATTGAACCGGGTTTGTTTTTAATGATTACTAGCCACCTTACAAAACTCTTGATGTGGATATTTACGGAACCCTGGACAATCCCTATTGTCAACGCAATTCATGATTTTAAATTCTCGAACAATATCTCAACGAAGCTAAATTAGCATGGTGATTACTACTATCATTAACAATAAGGTAGTTTTTTTAATTTCCCAAAGTATTTATGTCAAAGTATTTCCCAAAGTCTCAAAGTATAAACTAAAAAGTTAAAATTTAGTTTAAAAATAAGTTGAACTCTATTTGGGTGTAACGTATTCTGAATATTGAACACTATTCCTAGCATTTATAAGTAAAAGATTTATATAATATATAATATAAAAATCACAATTATCACAATAATCCTGTCCTCCATGAATATACTAGATAAATTATAATTACTAGCTTTAATGTAATAATGAAATGAAGTTATTCCACCAGGTCTACCTCACGAAACCACAATACTGTGGTCACCCAACTCTGATGGCTGAATATGTGCTACAGGATGAGGAGACCCAACGGGTTGTATGCGATCCCGACGTCTCCTATGATTTCAACTCTGGCGCCAACTCTTCGGATATGATTTTATCTGAAGACCATATGATGGGTGACTGCGTGGACGACGAGTATTGGGCCGGTAGTCCTAAATGTGTGCCCAAATTATACTGTAAATTAGAGTTCAATGAAGTGTCCGAAGAGATAATGTCTGTGAAGAACGCGTATATCTTTGACACAAACAAATGGTATGCCATCGAAGGGACGTCCATTAGCTTTAGATGCAAACCTGGCTTCGAGTTCGTCACCGACTCGTTTCGGACATGTCTTTACAACTCAACGTGGGATCAAACGGCACCCGTATGTCGAGAAAATAGGAATGAGATTGGAATTGCGTTCTTGCAATATAATAGATCATTAGAACTTGTAAATAACTGGAACGATGAGTATGATACTCATTACCTTGATACTAAAATGTGGATGATAGGCAATAGAAATGATTGCGATAGTGAGCAAGTTGTTTTTGAAAATATTTATTTTATTTGAATGCTATTTAATCTCTCTCTCACATTAATTTCAACCATTCAATAGAGTATAACGAGACTAACATGGCGTGCGTTATATCCCCCGACAATATCCAACTCGCGAACCAAACCCTCGCCCTAATTGTTAGGCCCGAGAATCACACCAAACACAACATACCCGACGATAAGCCCCTGTTCTCACGGCCCGAACTATTACTGTACTTTGATTGGCATAAGAACAGCCGTTTAGCTATAAGGGCGGCATTGCCACAGGGTCAACTATTATACCCATTTGTACACGTGAGAATCTTGGTGTACAACACGATTGTTGGCATTCCCATAATCAGTCCCATTGGATACTATGACGACCCGTATGCGAGACAGACTATAAAGCAAATGCTCAACGAGGACCTAGATCAGTTTCATACGTACATCATCGAGTGGAACGATACTCATTATAAATGGAGTTTTGACTATAGATACTCGTATACTGCACCATATAATCCGCTTAATGTGAATAGCACGTTTATTGGACCCCGAGCGGAATTGATAAGCGAGGTGAAAGTTGGTATAAATAAAGGCGATAGGTTTGCCCCAAATGATTACCTGAAGTGGAAGTGTTCGGCACTTATCGTAGATTATGTTCGCCTCTATCGATGGGCGATGAAAGGGTTACCTGATGATGATTATTTATGGGATATAGTAAATGACAACACCGCCACCGCCCTCGAGATTTGTAAGACTATTATGTATGCAATCTTTGGAGATCATCGCATGTTTGATACCGTAACGGATAAACCTATTATGACTAATATTACAACAATAATACCTGGATATAATGCTATTGCAGAAAAGTCAAGTACGAACACAATTAGTGTTATGGTATTAATAGTTGTGGTAATAATCAGTTTGGTTTTGGTGTTCACATTAGTATCCGGCTTAATATTCATGTATTGCAAGCATAAGAGACTGAAACGGATTAACCGAGAGATGGTGTCCGATATTTACGACGACAACCGTATGGATGACTACGAAGAGAACTGTTGTCTTTAATTACAAGAATAAATCAAATTATGACTGCAATTAAACGTAAATATAATACAAAACTAACTGTAATTAAACGTAAAGTCAATACATTTATCGACAATAATGTGGACGCGAGGGCTGGCATTGAAATGATGGAGAAGTTCGGCGCCAACACATTCGTCACGCTATACCGCAGTACCGATGAGTACATGACTGGCCACTGGAGCACCGGTAGGCTATGTGTTATTATAGCATTAAGGAGGGTAATGGTGATTAGTATCATGCACATATTTGCCGCTATGGTTGTAGCTGATCCTGATGTACGTAATGCACTATTTGATCTGGAGCAATTTATCGGAAATCGTAGATTAGTCTACACCATGCTACTGTCAGGTTTTGTAGGTTTATTAGTAGTGTGTATGATTGCACATTATTACGAGTTAACTGGATCATTGCATAATTATCGTACGTACTATGAGTACAAATATAACCTGATTTGTTGATTACTATAAGAATCGCTTAAAGTCTTTAAAACTTGCTATGTTTTACATTAAGACGGATGAATTTATTCGTGCACTGAAGCTCATGCCACAAATGAGAACATTGCGGGAATTAAATCTTCATATTTGTGCGCGTGATGAGGATACTTTTGAGTCTATCGCTGACTATGACTGCACAGAATTTGTCAATCAATGGCCGCATCTAAAGAGATATCGATTGGGTTTTCGTTGTCAAAGTGGTCCACAATTGGAAAGATTGTATGAATCGATAGGTCGTATGCAAAGCTTACGACGACTGGAGTTAATACTGAGTAAATATTATATCTCTTATGAGGGCGACGTATTAGCCATTGAATTGTCGCCCAAATCATTGTCTCCATTGAAACGATTAACACATTTGGAGTTAGATTTACACAATTGTGTATTAAATGAGACATTCTTTGACTCAATTCACACATATTTACCACACATTCAGAGTGTGAGGCATACATACCATCAGCAATACATGTTTGATAACGTGACTGGCCATCAATATATTGACGGTATATTAAAACGTTACTAATATTCATGTAGTATGGCTAGTGTTTAATTAGGATTTTATTATTGGAAATTAGTTTCTAATAAACTAATTTGTTCGTTAAATAACTAATATTTTGAGTAAACATTTGCTAACGAGTAACTAACGGTAAAGGTATAGTTTAAAGTGAAATCAACTTATAATGATTCAATTGAATCCATACCTCTACAAAAGCATTCGTTACCAGCTAAATGTTTTGACTGCTTAATCAAAATATGAGTTAAACTCTTATTCTTGTATTTGTTGCCAATTTACGTTATTAGAAATCAATTTCCAATAATAATAATCCTAATTAAACAGTATTTTAGTAACGTTTGAATTTAATATAACATCGGTATATTGAAGGCCAGTCACGTTATCTGACACTCAATGGTATGACCGCAATATCAGACTCCGAGGATTTGCAGCAAATTAATGAAAACACCGGCTATTGAGGCGATGTTTAGAAAGTTACCGAAACTTAAATGTTTTGAATTTGACACTCAATGAGTCCACTGACGGGAATGACACTCATTTGAGTGATTCTGACGGCTATTCTACAGATTATTAAAACGTTTGAACATAAGTTTCAAACAATTAATACATTTTGAGATAATGAACAAACTTTTTGTGACAAAAGTTTTACAAACTGAACATTTTCACATACAATAGCTATACAATATCATACGCTAATATTTTCAACTATTTAATGTTATGTTTAATGTCATACTAATTATTAAATAAAAAATAATTCAATTAAATTACCAGGATATAATCAAATAAATTAATTTGCACACAAAAAAAGTTTTTCAATAAACTTCTCACTGACAGACACATCACTCGTAATGCCTATACGACCACAAAAGGCCGCAAACAGAAAAGTAACGCAAACTTAAATGCTTTCATTTAAAAGATATTTGAACTTTTTACAAACTAACCATTGGTTTGAGACAATAAGCAAACCTTTTCGTGGCATATGTTTCGCAAACTAATCATTTGTCACAATAATTAAATCATATGCTTATTATTGACACTACTTAATGCTGTATTTAGTGTAATACTATTTGTCAATTAAAATATAATTAAATTAATTTATAATTTAAATTAACATTAAATTAAATTAAATTAACATTAAATTAAATTAAATTAAATTAACAATTTTACCCAATTAATTAATTAGGTAAAAGTTTTACAACAAATAAGTTTCAATGTTATTCAATAGACACCTCACTGACAGTCAGCATACCTGTAGCTATCATATTGTCTGACAAACAAATGAATGTCAACTTCGAGACTAAAATGTTTTATGAATTAACTTATATATAACTAATATTGTATAACAATAATGTTATCTCCTATTGACTACTAATACAGACATGCGTTTCAATTACAAACCCTCCATAATGTGTAAACGTTAATGAAATGTGTTTTTATTATAATTTATAAAGTATATTTATTTTAAAATAAGTTTGTTAAATCAAAATACCCTTTTGAGTAGAGTATATAATACAGTACATTATTCTTGTAGTAAATTAGTAATTGTAGTCATTATAGAGAATATTCAATACTACTTAACATTCAAATGATTATATGTTATATAAATAGTTGTTAACAAAAGTATTACATGAAATATAATAGAACCAGGTTTGTTTTTAGTGATTAACATATTAACTCTACCCTAAAACCTCCAAAATATTGTGTAATACTATCGCTATATTTAATCACAAATTATGTGTATTTAAGGCAAAGATGTTATCGAGTGATAGGAATGTCATTCAAGAGAAGTATCCGAAGGACTCGTTCGAGAGATTCGGTGATGACTTGTGTGGACTCCTATTGTCTTATCTCACATTCACAGACTGTTTCCGATTTGAATGTCTGTCTAAACAGTGGCAGCGATTGATATTCAAATCACAAGACAGTCTAAATGCAAATGAATTCATAGATATCATAGATTGGCGTATGGATGGCGACTATGACCCCACACGCATCCATTGGGAAGCATTGGAATCGGTGGTCACAAAGTGTCCCAACATTACAGCCATTCATATTGAGATCCAGTTGGAAGAGACCAGAAGAGTGTTTGAAAGACTCGTGTATTCATACGAACACTCATTGATTGCAATTAATGTCACGTTTAACGACATCATTGATTCGGATCTAATGAGACCTATTGTGGACACAATTCTCGGCAAATATGGCTCACAATTAACCACAATATCAGTGCCATACTGGGGGTATGAAGCGTTAAGATCTCACGCAAAGTCTTTGACAAAACTCACGCAACTGTCTGATGAAAGCAACGAAGAGACGGTGTTGTCAGTGATTGTCACCGAAAACAATGAGATATTAGTCAAGAATTTGACAAAATTTCAATACGATTACATAGACTCTGATTGGCAGCGATTGACAGCATTTATTGATTACTATAAGAATCTCTTAAAGTGTTTAGACTTTAGTTTTGTTTTAGTATATTTCAATTCACCGGAAGAATGGATTCGTGTACTGAAACTCATACCACAGATGAGAGTATTGCGAGAATTAAGTCTTTTAATTGGTGGGGATA
This sequence comes from Oppiella nova, assembly GCA_905397405.1. NCBI lineage: Eukaryota > Metazoa > Arthropoda > Arachnida > Sarcoptiformes > Oppiidae > Oppiella > Oppiella nova. Next base: position 6,107 of record CAJPVJ010002488.1, read on the forward strand.
ATGAGAATATTGTTGAGTCTATCGTTGACTATCACTGCAAAGAGTTTGTCAATCAATGGCCACAACTCAAGAGATATCGATTGGATATTGAGTGCAGAACTGTCGCACAAATGAGACGATTGTATGAATCGGTGGGTCGTATGAAACAATTACGACGACTCGAGCTAATACTGATGACATCGTATGTGAACGAAGTACTGGCCATTGAATTGACACCGAAATCATTGTCACCACTGAAACGGTTAACACATTTCGAGTTAGTTTTATACAGATGTGTATTGAATGAGACATACTTTGACTCAATTCACACACATTTACCACACCTTCAGAGTCTGAAGATTAACACCAAATTAGNTTACCACACCTTCAGAGTCTGAAGATTAACACCAAATTAGAGATAACACCGATTATTTAGGCGATGGCCGAGAAGTTACCGAAACTTAAATGTTTTGAATTTAACACTCAATGAGTCCACTGACGGGAATGACACTGATTTGAGTGCATCAGAAACGGAAGTTTCATTGGAGCTCCGGGTGCTGTTCGGTGCTGTAGTAGTGATAGTACTGGCCGTATATTTAGGCTTACAATAGCACCTCATATTATATTAAAATGATGTATTTGATTTAATATTATATTTAATTTATTATTTATTGTTAAATAAAAATAAGCAATTTCAATTAATATATTGAATACAATTAATTAATTTCCACTTCGAGTGATAAGTTTTCTAATGTTATTCTATAGACATCTCACAGAATGTCAGAATTACTTTTTGTATATCACAGGAATGTTTATCACTGAGTTTATAACTAGATCATTTATCATAATAATTTTATGTCCACTTGACTACCAATACATACGTTTCAATTATAAGCCCACCATATATTACAGTTATGTAAAACATTATTGAAATGTGTTATTATAAAATAATTTTTTATTAACAAAGTTTACTAAATTGAAATACCCGGTTGAGTTGAGTATATGGTACATTATACTTGCTAATAATTGCAGTAAATTAGTATTTGTAGTAATTATAAAGAATATTCAATACTACTTAACGAATGTAAATTATTATATGTTAATTCTTATTACATGTAATAAAATTGAACCAGGTTTGTTTTTAATGATTACTAGCCACCTTACAAAACTCTTGATGTGGATATTTATGGAACCCTGGACAATCCCTATTGTGAACGCAATTCATGATTTTAAATTCTCGAACAATATCTCAACGAAGCTAAATTAGCATGGTGATTACTACTATCATTAACAATAAGGTAGTTTTTTGAATTTCCCAAAGTATTTATGTCAAAGTATTTCCCAAAGTCTCAAAGTATAAACTAAAAAGTTAAAATTTAGTTTAAAAATATGTTGAACTCTATTTGGGTGTAACGTATTCTGAATATTTAACACTATTCCTAGCATTTATTACAATTAGTGTTATGGTAGTAATAGTAGTGGTGATAATCAGTTTGATGGTGGTTGTGGTATTGCCATTAGTATCAGCCTTAATATTTATGTATTGCAAGCATAAGAGATTCAAACGGATTAACCGAGAGATGGTATCCGATGTTTACGACGACAACCGTATGGATGACTACGAAGAGTGCGAATTTTGCATGTTTAAAATTATACCCATTGTAAAAAATTTTGGTTAATAGATACCTGGACAAGTAATATACCAAACAAAATCCTAACTATTCGGCTACAATTTGATAATAAATATATTTAAATAAACTGCATTATATTAAAATTATTTTGATTCAAAGTAGGGGAGTCATTTAATGTCATCCCTGTACTATACAAGAAATAAATACAATATTGATTTATTGCTTTACTTATGGCTATCATTAAATAATTTGTTATGCAAGTAGTTCCTATTAATTTTGTCATAAATTAAATGAAAAACAATTTGACTTGAATCAAAATCCTTGAGAAATAATTTTGATTGATGAATGTCAAATATGGACGTACAATTCCTATTGGCGTCCAATTCAACGAGAACTCATAAAATGTGTAAAAAGTTGTCACGACTTCAGTGGCGTATAAATGGAGACGTTTTTCGCATTAGATTTAAATTAAAACTATTGCAGTGTTTCGAGAGATTAAGTAGTGATAAGAAATTGGGTGCAAGTATTGGACCCCTGGGTGTCATGACTTTTCCATTGTTTTATAAAGTATGTCTGCATTTTGAGTTATTTTGTATTAATTATTAAATGAGAAAGGCACATCTATTCCGTTGATATTGCTATTTTATTCAGATAATATCTAAAACACGCACTCAAGCTAATGAAACTTTTCAAACTAATCTTGCTTACATCATACAAATAAATGATTTCAAGTTCAATATATGATAATAGACATAAATATATTGTATTATTCTGAGTATTTATTAATTAGTTTTTGATTATATTTCAATGTTTAATTAGTATTGAGTACTGAGTGCGTGTTTTAATGAGTATTTTAGATACTTTCGATAATCTGAATATAAGAACATTGCGTACGGAATAGATGTACCTTTCTCAAATGTGTTTTTACTTTATAGATGATTATAATGTACATCCGATATTTTATATTAGTACATAAGTTTGCGCAAAAATTTAAGATCTAAAGTGATATGAAATGAGTATCATAAATTATGATACTGATTACTATTGAGTTGTGAAAAATATTTAATATTAGTTCATCTATTGTGGTTCACCATCATATTATTATGATTTCCAATTAAAGTTATCATTATAAGTTTATGAATTTATATTAATAAATCTTGAAATACTTGTTACAGAGATACAGTATTTAATCACAGATTTATATTTTTAAATAGTTTATATGAAACAATAAAAGTTTTCAAAAAATAATTCAATTTTCTTTATAAATAATTATTTTCATCTAATTTATTATTAATTAAAATGTCTTTAAGAAATATTAATGTTAATAATAGAATTAATAATAATCCAAACTATACTGTAAATAATATATTTATTAACTATTACTTAAATTCACTAGAAAATCGTTTAAATAACAATGCAAGTATTTTGAATTATTTCATTTACTATTTAATTGCATTCAATTATATTTTCCATATAATCAAATACTGTACAAGTATGGGATATATAAATATATTTATCTCAAATTAAATAATGAATTTTTACACTTATCTAATAGTTGTATTAATGGTTGTACTAGATATAACGTTTATATTAGAATTTTACACAATCAAACAATTTTTATACTCATTTATATTTCATATATTAACTTATTTGGCATTTATGATTATGTATTTGGATGGCATAATATGCACCTTCATACTTATGCCGATTATGTATTATGGTCATTTAACTATTAATAAAACAAATCATATATTAGAAAATGTAAATGTAATTAGCGGTAAAAATCATATTAATATTACGGCTAAAGTCAATGAATATATCGATATGCACCAAAACGTATGCATTCATTTCAAATTAACAAACAAATTAACCAAGATTGTTAATTACTCACTAATTATGGTTATATTCCCGGCTACATTAATACTTTTGCATCAATTATTATTTGAAGAGTTGGCACACCTTTTAAAAATATTTTATTTCTTAACAATAACCATACTCTATATACTGCTCATTGGTTTTCAGTATTCATTTGCTTTACAATCGAAAAAATTGCATAAAATGTGTAAAAAGTTATCACGACTTGAATGGCGTATAAATGTCAGGCCTTTTCGGATGAGATTTAAACTCAAACTATTGATGTGTTTCGAGAAACTAAGCAGTGATCGGAAGTTAGGCAAGTATTGGGTCGTTGGTTGTCATCACTTTTCCAGTTTTCTTTAGGATATAAACCAGATCATTGTATTTAATGACAATTGATATTTAATGATAATTATTATACCATATTTTTAAACATTCACAGATGATTGTAACATATGTCCGATATTTGATATTAGTTCATAAATTTTCATTGAAATTTAAATGATTCTTTGGCATATACCGTAATGATTATCACACGTGTTTAGGAAAATATGTATTTGTTTTATAAATTATATATTTTAAATTCTCAAATGATAATTATGTATCAATATATACAATATTTTAAATTAGTTTATTTTGCTCATACATTTAAATAAATTACTGAATTTGTTAGGTTAATGAGTTTGTTTAAATGTTAAAATATTAGCACAATTAATATTTATTTGAATAAGGTTCATTATTTTCCTATTCTTTATTTTATAAAAATAATTAGTTTAATATTAATTTGGAATAAATATTAATTTAATATTGCACAAATTAAATATAGTATATTTAATATGTAAATATGAAAACATTAATTTGATCCAAATACTGTAAATAAAATAAATTAAAATGAAAACTACTTACAGTATTACGATATGTTCCACTTAAATGACTTTGCAAGATTAAAATGTCATTTTACATTAACATATGGTTATACACTATGTCAGGTATTTCATATTGGTTCATAAATTTGCCTTAACATTTAAAACATAATCACCATGAAAATGTATTAAAGTATTAAGAATTTGAGACTACATTTAAAAATCTTTAAAATATACTTTTTAAAAATTTAATTAATTTTATGAATTAAATTCTAAATAAATGTTAATGTAATACAGTTATGGATTTTATTATTGCATATTACGATTACAACCTTTACTAAATCCTTGGTATTTTAAGACATCTATTTGTGCTAGTAGCTTTATTAGAAATTAATCATAATATTATGTTCTTCTATCGCACGATATTTCTCAATCAATTGATTTTATGCTTGAAAACATTTTTTGTATCGAAAATTCTTTACTTCATAACTTCTCAATGCCCTAACAATTCATAAATCAATATATATTGCTTATTTAAACTAATATCATTTGAATAAGAGTAGTCAAGGCAAAATCGATTTATTGTAACTAATCATATATAATGAACCTTGACTGATTTCTCAAGTAACTTATGTTAAATATTCGCGTTTAATGTCAAAATATTATTATAGCTCAAAATATTGTATTTTACTTCAAAATATTATCAATTAAAATGGATAATAAAATTATTATGGATAGTATTGTAAACAATAGTTTTATGAATTATTATTTAAATTTACTTCAGAATAGATTAAACAATAATAATCATGCAAAATTACGACTATTTTACTACATAATTGAGTTTAATTACATTTGGCATATACTAAAATACAGCGCGTTTTTATTGGTGGACTTTAATTATGAAACCAGATTATTATTATGCGATTTATCCCTATTTTATGGTAGTGTTCGTAATTACGATATTATCTTAATGCTATTTTCACAAATCCTTGGAATCATATTTAACCGGGAGTTGCATTTAAATAAAGCAGATAAATATTTAACGTAGTATTTTTAGCGGGGTCCCACAAGGGGGTACCCTATCTCCCATATTATATAATTTGTATATCTCAGATATCCCTGATCACCTCAACTGTGAATTTTATCAATGGGCAGATGATATTGTGTTAATATCTGTCATAAAATCAAATGATGATATTTTGAGATTACAAACCGATTTAAATAGTTTTGAAAATTATTGTAATTTAAATGACTTAACATTAAATGAACAGAAAACTAAACACTTGAGAATTACTTTAAAGAATTGTAATTTAAGTCAATATACTGTAAAATGTAAAACAATAGACATTGTCAACAACCATAAACACCTTGGTGTAACATATGATACCAAACTTACCTTCAATTCTCATTGTAATGAAATATACAGTAAATCCTTTTCAAAGTTTTATTTTTTAAAATTTATTTGTAAAAAAGTTTTACCAAAATATAAAAATGCTAACATATTTTGTATGTATAATAGAGATTATCTCATAAGTATAGACACAAAGTGTGGTTTATTCTGAGTTTACCTTTACAAACTTTTTTATGTTTTTTCCTAATGGAAGTTTATTTGTTATAAATTGCATAAATCTAATTTAGATTATACTCAAAGGTTAGAATTTTTAGGTTTAAAAACGTTAAAATCTAGAAGAGATATCAAATGTTTAAAAATTGTACAGAAAATAAAATGTTTGTCAAATGATATCCCAATTGATTGGTTTAATTGTCTTATATTTTATAATACTTCGAGAAATGGTACGTTAATTAAAACCAATTTTCTAAGAATTAATTTAATCTATAAAAATTTTTTCAACAATTGTATAAAACTTTATAATGAAAATGGGTTTCTTTATTCTACATACTTAACAATATTTTGAAAAACATTTCTTTAACTATTCTAAAAATTTACTAATGTTGAACAATACATTGAGTAACGAATACGCTTTATTTAATAATAATAATAATTTATAATTTTATATGCTTATTTATTACCGTTAAATAATCTAAAATATTATTAATATCTATAAACACACAGAATATTATTAATAATAAGTAGATTGTATTCATTGAAGTCATTATTATGAATACATAATATATTTTAATATATATGTTATAATATATATTTGTAATATATATTTAATATATTTTGCAATTGTTTTGCTGTGTATATGAAAAGTGTTTAACGTTTCCCTATATATGGAGTATATGTCGGTATCAGTCCATATATAATGATCATTTCCCGACTAAAATCTATTTATCAAGGTTTAAAGTTATATTAATTGATTTCATTGCTGTCATAAGATTAATACTTTAACTAGCGTTGCCAAACGTCCTCCATTCTGGAGAATTGTACTCCAATTGACCCCCAGTGGCACAGTTCTCCAGAGAGGTTGTGGAGGACAATATAATGTCCTCCATAAGAATTTGCTCAAATAAATTTAAAATTTATTGTCAATTTTTACATAATCTGTATAATAAATACATGCA
>CAJPVJ010002489.1:0-12962 GCA_905397405.1 Oppiella nova
CACACCACCAGCCTCCATGTGATTCGCTGTAATTCACAGTATATCATACAGTATAGAGAGAGAGAGAGAGAGAGAGAGAGAAAGAGAGAGAGAGAGAGAGAGCTGACCGAGAGTGACATCATTGCTCCAGACATCGTACTGCCATTTCCTGAGTCCGAGAACACCACACAGGACTCGACCCGTATGGATGCCGACCCGCATATTGAGGTTAACATCCGTGGATTCGGTGACGTCTGCGATCACGTCAATCATGTCGAGTCCCATCTCAACCGTACAGTGCGAGTGATCAGAGCGCGGCTCCGGGAGACCACTGACGCAATAATAGCAATCGCCGAGGATTTTGATACGAAGGCAGTGGTTGTCATTCGCCAACTGATCGAAGCGACCGAAGAGTTCATTGAGCAAACGGACCAATTCTTGAGCCGAGCACTGGGAGGCCAGGACTGTAAAGCCCACGATATCGGCGAACAAAATGCTCACGTTTTCGTGCCTCTGGATGTATATCTTGTGGAACTGTCCCAACTCGCGAGGGGACAGTATGTCAGCCTTCATCTCCATAGCCACATGTTGTGGTAAAACACTTAACAATAATCGCTCGAGTTTTTCGTTCTCGTCCTCCATCTCGAGCCTCGCGTTTATGCAATTCCTGGTGTCGAGGAAAGCCTTTCTGCCGGCCCTCTCCATCAGGTTGTGTGCGAACAGACCAATCAGATTCACCGCTAAGAATATCACCACATTTGCTATGATCTGCGAGACAGACAAACACCAAATGAGCCATAGATTACAAAATAGTAAAACACTTCAACTTTTCTTTTGAAGCATTTTATTACATTAAATTCAAATCATTGCATAAATCATAAAGAAATGTATGTTTAGAATAAGTGGTTATTAATTCAATAAATGTTTTTATGAAAATCATAAAAGTATTCATATAAACAAAACAATTCACTTATTAGAGCACTAGAATAATACTGTAAGTGCATTTATGTACATAATTAAACATAATATGTATCTCTTATAGCATATAATTACAATTATTATAATATCTTATTCTTTACATACAGTACAGTAGACTCAATACTAAGACTCAATAAGTATAGTATTTTAGTATTTTCTAAAAAATAATAAGTTATTATTTATAACTCTTTTTATGGCATACAGTCTATTAAACCATTGCATGGAAACAGAATTTTTTCAATATTTCAAAGCATTCAAAGCAATCAATTGTTGAGCACTTTATCTCTGGAGAAGATTTTCTGCAATTTATTATAGAAATAAATTTACTTTTTTTTCGGAGGGAATTAAAAGCATTACTGTATTTTGAAAACAAGAATTTTGCTTGGATATAAAATGTGCTTTAAAAATGTTTACATTAAAATTATTAAAAAATATAATGTCGATGTCGGGTAGACATTTTATTAATTTACAAAAAAGGTCATCTTATAATGGTTATAAAATCCTTTACTATAAAAATAAAAATATATATATTTGGAGATTAGGAAAAAAATCAATTAAAATACATTTACTGTAGAAATTTATGTTAACATAATTCTGTTAAACAAATAAATACAAAAATCCAAATAAGGTAGAAAGAATTGATATTTAGTTTTATTTGTGATTTTAATATTATAATATAATTATAATTAATTATATCATTAAAATATTTATTAATTAGAAATTAATAGAATATGATTTTAATAATATTTTTTAACAATTATATCTTAAAAAATGCCAATACTCGCAGAAATATATAATTTGAGCTAAAATTTTTAGTTGTAAAATATTTTTAGAAATTATATAGATATGATGTTAAATTTTGTGAAAGTGAAAATTGAAATTTAAAGAATAGTTGTTAGACTATATATTTTATATAATAATATTCTACTCTATGTATAAGTAGTAGTATTGGTTACGCAACTCAGACCTTGCCCAAGAAATGTCATTTGTTATTTAATTTACAGATATTTTAAAAAGATTTTATATATAAGCACTGTGCAGGCTATAAGTCTCTCTCTCTCTCTCTCTCTCTATACTGTATGATATACTGTGAATTACAGCGAATCACATGGAGGCTGGTGGTGTGCCGGGTCGTGTGCACATAACTCAGGCCACTCTGGACTGTCTTCACGGCGAATATGAAGTGGAGGATGGATTCGGCGCTGAGAGGAACGCCTATCTGCGTGAACACAATGTGGTCACGTATTTCATTGTTCCGCCACTCCATCGCCGAAAGGTTTGCCATTTTGTATCAGTTATTGATTTGTATTCAATTCATAACAGGTTTTATTGAGTTTGTTATGAATTCACTCTTAAATAAAATCTAATATAATTCCTGAAATATTTATTTAAAAATTAACATTTGTTTTGAGTTCAAATGATTTCAATTTATTCTATGTTTAAATTGATTCAATTCTGAAGGTTTCATTGATTAAAAGCAGCAAAACTATCAAAACGAATAGAATATTCTTGAATACAAAAGCAAACAGAAATAGTTTAGAATAATATTGATTTAGATTCACATAAAATACTAAAGAAAGGGTCAAAAGGAATAAATAAAGCAAACAATAAAAGTAGTGATTGAGAGCTATATCTTATTGCCTTCGGATACACAATCAAAGTCTATAACAATGTTTGCCTAAATCTATCATAACTGCACTCACATCACAATTATATTTATTGCATTCAAAGCAATGCATATTAAGTTATACTCTATATTAGTAACTTGGAATATTTGTTATTTTTGCAAAATACAAAATCTTGAGCCCAATAATTCATCTGCAAATTGCATGGCTATAGAAAAATCTCATTGTAATCGAAAGCACACAAAATCCATTTGGATAATAGGCACACATTTAGAAATTATATATACTTTTAGAAATTATATATACTTTACACTCTTTGCACTTACAATAGTCTCAATTGCTTTTCCTATTGATTGAATTCTTGCAATATTTTTAAAACTAATTTCAATACTTGTTTACAGCCGTTTTTGTTTAATACACTTCAAGTGAGGCAATTAGCCGGGTCTACGAAAAGGAAGTTATCGTTTAAGAATGTATCCAATGTTGTCATTCAGTTATTACATTCAATAAAATATAATATAGACGTTCCCTTCGCTAATATGGCAATGATTCCGACGGTTAACATGCAGACCACAAATATGGACAATCAATTGCCTAAAAAAGTAATTGTCTCTAAGTTTGATGTCTTAACCTAAGTTTCACTAAACCTGGATCTAATGTCTTGATTATGTGTTACGTTTAGTTTAAAATGACAGATAAGTTGCGCAAACCATTCAAAAAGAGACATTCGGTTGTCTACCATCAGGGGACCAATCGGGTCAACAAATACTTGGCTCAGGCTATTGATGCCCGCAGTGTTGACAGAGAAAAGTCAACTCATGTTAATGTCATTACTCTATGCTTTAAAGACAAGTACAAAGAGCGTCAATACCACGAGGAGAAGGACAGGGGCTTTGGTATGGCTCTGGCCTGTGCTATGGCTGTCCTCATACTATTAGGTGCCCTTCAGATTGCAATACTCCCGAGGTTTGATCGATCAATAATCGTTTGCTTTAATGACAAATATTTAATTAACATATGGTTTGTATTAACAGAACCTTAATTCTGGTCATATTATTCTTAGTGGCCTTCGTCTGGATATCTGTTCTTTTAATACTTGTTTTAGGCGCTCGTCTTCAGGTATTGCCATATATTTCAATCATTTTCTTAAGCTTTCTTACGAAAGCGACTCTATATTTATGTTATATAAATACAGTCAAAGCACAGAATGACAAGAATTTTGTTTAGATTCCGAATATTTGAATTAACCCCAAAATAATAATTATTTATTTAATGTTAAATTAAATTTCAAATTTATTTCTAAATTCAAGAATTCTTTAAATTTAGTGAAGGGAAGCTGTGAATTATGAATATAGTGTAGAATTTTGCATAATGTATATGAAAATAATATTAAATTCTGTGTTAGAGGCTATATATCCATACATTTACCCAATTATAATAATATTTTTCAGTGCGTTTGTTGGGATATTTCAAAGCATTTTCTATTACGTCTGGGAATAATGATCTTTACGGTTGTCATTATTTATTCAGTGGCTCAGGTGAATGTGGTAAGAGATCCCTTTCCTATATTTCATGATTTTCTATAAACAATTATTCAGTAATTTATTACAAACTCTTAGTCAAAACTTTTGTGTTTATTTAAATGATTTATGCTTTTAGTTCACATGTCTTGAAGACACTTCTTGTGGAACCACTTCAGGCTCTGACGAGAAGACAGTTATCGATGACCACCGTCTCTGCCCTTTCCCTCACTATATAATAATGAGTTGTATTCTGTCGTTCTTCCCTTTGGTTATATTCTTAAGGCTCCCGATGATGCTTAAGGCGGCGCTTCTTATACCTATGGCCGCAGTCTTCCTCATTGTTATTGAATTCACTCACAATCGGCTCTTTCAGTGCACTTATGAGTGAGATTTATACCATTTTATTGACATTTCATTCAATTATATATTCTTCAAACGCCGTCACAGGTTTGGAGTCCCACTCAACATAACAGGACCGGTAATTATAGTGCACTTTGTATTGGCTGTTCTCATCCACGGCCGACAAGTCGAGTGGACGGCCAGATTGGACTTCCTGTGGAACTCTCAGGCTTACGAAGAAAAGGCAGATATGCATGAATTGCAGAGCAGTAATCGGCGCATACTTTTCAATCTATTGCCATCACATGTGGCCACACACTTCCTCGACAATCAATTCAGGAATAATATGGTATTACTATAAGAATATTGCTTTTAATTGATTTTTAAATTTAATTACTTATTGTTTGCATAACTCTTGACATTTGTGCTAATACTTGATAATGATAATTAAAAACATGTGTTTGCGTACAATAAGGATCTCTATCATCAATCATACACTAAAGTCGGTGTTTGTTTCGCTTCGATACCGAATTTCATGGAGTTTTATATGGAATTAGACGGCAATAATCAGGGCGTTGAGTGTCTTCGCTTACTCAATGAAATAATCGCTGATTTTGATGAAGTAATTAATTCTCATAATTAGTATATTCTGTATATTCTGTATATTCTGTAATCTATTCATTGATTTGGTTATTTGGTGTCTAAACTGTTGTCAATGTTTTAGCTGTTGGATCACCAAAAGTATAAAGCGATCGATAAAATAAAAACTGTCGGCAGTTGTTATATGGCAGCCATTGGACTGATGCCAGAGTTTCGAATACCAGTCAGTATTGTCTTGTCTTCTTGTCTTGTCTTGTGTTTTGCTTTCGAGTGATTTATTGTCAAAAGTGTCATCATTTTGACGACACGTCTAAAGCGATTGAACGCACGTTTGCACTCTTGTATTGACTCATATTGTCCATCAATAGGAGACCGACAACGCGTTCGCTGCCGAATGTATGGCATGTTTAGTGGACTTAGTCTTTGAAATGAGGGATCGATTGTCAGAAATCAACGAAAACTCTTACAATAACTTTATGCTTCGCGTGGGACTCAACATTGGGCCCGTCGTCGCAGGAGTTATTGGTTTGACATTTATTTTGCAAACTTTTTGTCGTTTATTTGAGAATTTAAATTGAAATCTATTTATAGGCGCCCGTAAGCCTCAGTATGATATTTGGGTGAGTAATGGATTAGTGGTTGAAAGCGAAACCTATAAAACTAATTGTTAACTGTATGGAAAGGGCGATACTGTGAACCTGGCCTCAAGAATGGACAGCACAGGTCTTCCTAATCACACCCAATGCACAGAAGATGTCTATCAATTACTTAAAGTATAACCAATTTATTGATTAACCGCTTAATTGGATGCTAATTGGTATTAAATGTCTGCCCCTTAAGGACTATCCCTACGATTTCCAGTGTCGCGGAAGAGTTAAAGTGAAAGGAAAGGGCGAAATGACCACATATTTCCTCATCGACCGTAAGAACCAAAGAATGCCTAATAATTACGAGTTCATCGGTTCCGCAAATAACGGCTCGAATCGGGCGGTCGTCGGAGGCGTCGTCAACCCTTTTAGTCAATTAACAAACGATAAGAATAACTCAAAAAACAATTCAAACTCTAAAACTAAGAAAAGTGTTGTGAATGACGGAAGTCATAGTCATAACAGTAGAAATATTTTTGCAAATTCTCCATCACTTCAACCGCTGATTAGAAATGCAATGCGAAGCGCAACCGGTGCCAAACGGTCGGACACCAATCGGTCGGACACCAATCCCAGCTATAATCCGCCGAAACCTATCATAACAGACATGGAACGACCGAAAATGAATAGATCGCCGCTCAATACAATCTCTTCTATAGCTGAAGAGCCTTCAGCTCCCGAACTCACTCCCAATCATAACAATAAAGGCGACGCCTGGGAGACACTTAAAGAGCTGAGTTCCTCAGTTCCGCCGCCGCCTCCAGAATCCGATCATTTTGTTTGCAATCAAGACATTCAACGGCCGCTTACTATTGTATCGCCGACTGGAGTACAAGAAACCAATTTGGATGACATAACGCCTCCACTTCCGCCCAGAGATCACTCCAATAAGAGGCAGATCATTTTGTTTGCAATCAAGACATTCAACGGCCGCTTACTATTGTATCGCCGACTGGAGTACAAGAAACCAATTTGGATGACATAACGCCTCCACTTCCGCGGTCTCTAGTGAGGTTATTCTCCGGCAGCGCATCAAGTAGGGAGTGAGTGTTCTGATCACGGGTTTTCGTCTTGAGTCGCTTAGGAACAGATGGTAAATGAAGAGGCCGACACAGAGTCTCCAGTTGGTCTTTGGCCGAAACAAATCAGGCGACAGAGAGTCGAGAGAGTCGAGAGAGTCGAGAGAGTCGAGAGAGTCGAGAGAGTCGTCTCTCAGCTCTCTCAGACCTATACCTCTGTTGAGTCCGGTGGAGACGCTTCCGTTGCCCATCTGGGAGAAGACACCTGCTCAGTAGGAAAATAGTGAGCTCGAGAAGTAGTCTGCAATACGGGCAGACCGACGCGGAAACCAATTATGGAGGTCTGACGCGCACTGATTTGGACACTCCTTCGCCGGCATTTAATCGCAATTCTGGCGGATCCGCTTGTCTTCAGTGGGTTTATCCTAATCCTGAAAATATTTCAGAAGCCGAGCATTCGTTCGTTCGGACCAACAATAGAGACGATTATTGTATTTTCATTAAACGCAATGAATTAAGTGGTTGTAAACCAAAGACAACATCGAATGCACCGACAGATAGTCAGCCAACGAACTCAAAGAAGCACTACCACCACATCCATCATCACAATCACTCTCACCACTCGTCTAATCCAAACAATGAGAGCACAAAACACTCTAATGTCAAGAGTCATGGAAGTCATGGAAGTCATGCAAATGCCACACATTCTGGTTCTTTGAAGAGTGACGGCTCTTCAGGAACTAATAGCGCGCGAAAAAGACATCGAAATAATAGGAGGGATCGCAGCAAAGATGACGACGACATCAATATTCCTCTTCTTCACAAACACTCATTCAGTGGCAGAACGGCTGCGAGTGATACGGAGGAAGAGCTCGATCTGAACCTAATGGGCGCCGCCTCTCGACGCCACAGAACAGACTTTGTTAGGCGTTCCCCATCGTTTGGCTCGAGTTCTTCGCGAAGTCAACGAAAGGGAAGTCTTCCGGACTATTATAAGTCAAACTCAAACTCAAAATACGGCAAAATTATGCCCAAAAAGTTGCCGTCAATGGAGAGCGTCTCCAAACAGAATCCGGAATATTCTCCGAAACTCAGGAGTAAAGGTTCGCTTCCAATGATTCCACTCCAAGAGCTTCGAAACGTAAACGAAGTTTTGGCAGAATTTGGTTATAAGAAGGAGAAACTGAAAGCCAATAACGAGTTTTGCATGAGTTTTGAAGAGGAAGAGGAAAGGCATGAGTCGAACAGTGATGTGTTGATCGCCACCAATAAAGACAATCACAACGAACACGAACTCATGAAAACCCAAGCGCTCAACTCGAAGGCACACACTCTCCTCGATATGGCCGCAGATTTGGTTGCATTTGAGGAGCAGTTTCACAACACTTCACGTCCGATGGCTTTTCGGTTCCCTTTAGAAGACATCGATTTCTCAAATAAAGAGCAAAAGATTTCTAATAAAAGTGAAAATAATTTGAATGCAAAACGCTTTGCACAACGAAGACATGCAAAGGAGTCTGAGTATGAGAATCTCGATTCAGATGACATTCCTCTCTATGAAGGAGACATTGATGACGACGAGGAATATAATAAATCTGAAGACAATCAGTTGACAGATGAGCACCGGTTGGTGAGCGATGAGAGCTCGGTTCACTCGGAAAACCAATCTTTGAACGATGAGTCCAACCGATTGTTTGACACCAATTGTGATGAGAGTATCGCCGGTCTCGACGGTCTGTCTGTTGTAAACGACTCGGGACTGACTGACGCCGAGGGAGCGCTCAGTGATGTTAACTCTTTGCTGAACGACGGCGGACACGAAGGAGATATGGACGACACGAGTATGTCTTCCAGATCTGGTGCCAGCTCTCGAATGCTGGATAATATCGACTCAATTAATCTGATGTATGACTCGGAGTTTGAATACCCGGCGCACAACAGACGCCTCAGACCTGATATCTTGTCAGATGACGACTGTCTGAATGTGGGCGCCGACAGTGATATAAACATCGATTACTTAGAGGGCCAGCAGGGCAACTTAGTGACCCCCAATACTTTGGCTGAGAGACTGGAAAACATCCGGATTATGACGAACAACATAACTCGAAATTTCGGTCAAATCAAGAGCGATGTCTTGAGGGGTAAAGTCGATGATACGGACGACTCGGAAGCTTAAGACTCATCGGGTGATCATCTCATGAATGACTAGTTTGAAGGTTTTGAGTGCCAATTGTGTTGAATATGTGTTTTAGTTATAAAAATAGATAGCGTTAAACAAAACACTATTTTTGCTGAAATGATTTGACATTAAATTTGAAATTATATTTAATGTAAAATGAAATTCAATTAAATAATGAATTATAACATAAATTGTAATACAGTTGTAAATTATAGTTTGCGACAGATTTGAGATGTTTTCTGTTTCTTATGATTCAAATGATTTTTTATTCATTACTTAATATTTAATTGAAATATTCATTCATTTTTTAATTAATTTATTATTATATAAGTTATTATTAATGGAAATAATTATAAGTTTATATTCTTTGATATGATATAATCTAAACTCGATTTGAAACTATTGTGAACAAAATCTGTTGATTACTAGTCGTTAACTTTGATTCAACTATAAATTGAAAGCAATATTGAAATTCAGCACAATTTTAACATTCAATTCAATGTGTTTTACTTAAGAGTTAACTCTTTTTCTTAATTCAAAACTCAGTTCCAAAAGAATCTCTAATTATTTATATTTCTTATATAAACAACATTTCGACTTATTTACATAAAAATCAAAAATTGTTTATAAAGTTTAAAAGTTGCTTAAAGAATTTTTTGTTATTTTTCAAAATTTGAATATAAGATAACTTAATAAAAGAGAATAATATGATGACATGTCATGTAGTATCCATATATTGTTATAAAGTTTTATTTTAGTACCTTTATCATAATCACCAAAAATATTGATTTTAAAATGGATAATTTACGGCATAAATGGATATATTATGAAAAACAATTTAAAACTTAGTTTAAAAACAAATTTTAAAATGTAATTGAGAACTTAATTGTATTATTTTAACATTGATGTCTTCAAAATACAATGTACTGTTCCCTCCCCTAACATTTCATAACCAATCATGAAATGGTAAATGCGATCACCGACTGGTCGCACATTAAATCCATGTCTGGTTCCTGATGATCACTACGACAACAACAAATACTGTATATATAAGTCATGTTCAATAGTAATTTAATTGCTATTACTGAATAATTGTCATCATGGATAATTAGATAAATTATTTGTCAAGGTAAAGTCATTAATTTTCCACTAAAGTACATATGGCGTTAAAGGTCCTTTGTACTAAGTATTGTTTGTTTTATACTTTTATTTTGCTGTAAAATATCCTTAATTAAAATAATATTTTTAATAAAAATAACAAAAATTAGATAATTGTAATAATGGGTAAAAACTATTTAAGATTGCAAAATAGATTTAAGAATAAACTTTTACATAATTATAAAAATTATTTTAACTATACATATGATATCTCTTTCATATCCGATAAAAGGCACAAAATTTAATAAATTAACAGTTAATACATTTAATACTAAAAACTTAATCATTAATCATATCATACCCTGAATTATGATTTGGAAAGGATTTGCTTTTGATATATGTTTTGATTTTAAAAAATAAACGCTTAAAGAGTTAACGACTTTTAGATAAACAATAATAACAGATAAGGAATAGAAGTATCGAATAAGTAGTGAACAAAAAAAGTATGAAATAAATAAATATATTAACAAGAATTGCATTCAAAACATGTTATCGAACTCAAGCAGCAGAAACTCAATGATCTGGTTTTGATGCATTCGTAACATCATATCCAACGCAAAGTTGTTTGAATCGTTTTCGGGCCACATTAGGGTCGGCCCAAACACTATGGCCAGGTTCTGGATGTGCATCCGGTTCTGGTCACTGTGCTCCTTCACCCTATAGTCCATACAATCACACATTAAGTACTGTATCGTCGATCACATACGCATGTCATGACAAACCTGAGTAAATGTGACAAAATATGCTTCAGAGTCTCGTAATTGGGTTTCGGTAACGCATTCACTAATTTTGTTAACGACTCTAACTTTGTTTTCCTATCGGAAAGCACTGAAAGACACCACTCATTAATAGAAGCACTTTCTCATTGAATTCATGTCGAAAAATACCGATTATTTTCATGAGTGCATCGAATCGATCGCATGGAAAGAGGGGTTCTTTCATATCACGAAAAAACATTTTCAGGAGTCCTGTCAACACGTGGACGTCATCCTCGGCCCAAATGCCGTTGAAGTCGTCGTTATTGATTTGAAAGCGCAATCTCTGCACTTGTGAGAGATTACCGCACGCTCTGTACAGGCCGTCCGCTGTCAAGTCTTTCGCTTCAATCGCCTGAACGCACTGCTGAACAAACTTCGGGACCATTTGTTTGTCTCTCAGACATAAAATATCGAGTTTTCCTCCGAATACCGGTTCGTCTGAATTGCATTTCACTTACAATTAGTATAATTGTCACAAAAAGCACACAAAAGGCAAACCTTTGAAAATGCCTTTCTCACGAAGACTTTCAAGAGTTGGTCGCCTTCTGAGGAATTGTCGCAATCGCTCTTTGATTTTCTTCCTCCGCTCCGAAGGGATGTTATTCGCGCTCTGACTCACTGTTAGTGGAAAACTGGTCGACAACTCATTCTCTGCCAAATCCTCACGCTTTCGATATTCTGTTGCATCGAAACAAATGAATGTGAAAATAAAATAAACGCAAAATAACAACAAAATGAGCGCACGTTTTGTAGATTTGGATCGTTTGAGTTTCGATCCCTGTTTGTCATAATTATCGGATTCATCGCAAATCGATACCATTGGCTGAAGATGTTTTCAATGAAAATAATCGTACGATTAGTCAAATAAAAGCACAAAACATCATGAAATGTATCACCAGTCTGTGAATGGCATTCTTGATCAGATCGAACCACTCTTTGCAAGTGAGAGCGCACTCCTCCTGCAGCAGAACCTGTTGTCCGGCAACAGTACTCACTTGAAAGCAATTTTTTCGACTCGACTTCTCGGGGGACCAGGAGATCATGGCTCCGGTCAGGTCTATGATTATCTCAGGTTTGGACCCCTTTTATGATAAATAAAATTTAAGCACTGATTGTCATCAAGTCATAGACATAGTCACTGATGGCGTACCGATTGGGCGGACTTCATGTCCTTAAAGAAGAGTAGATAGTAATGAGTGACCGCTAAGTAACAATTGGACCAATTCTTTCGCAATCGTTTCCCCCCTTCAATCAGTTTCGATCGATTCATAACTCCTTGTTTCAGAGTCTAATCACAAATCCATTCAATCAGTTATAAATGCATACAATTGTTACGAAATGTTCAGACACTGACCACTGAGTCGTCCAAACAAGTGGGCGGCGGTTGATATTCACTGAGCGCTGGTTCTGTACTTGGATCCGGTTCTTCTTGTAATAGAATGGCTTCCGAAGACATTTGATATTAAAATAAAATAACACATAAATAGAGAATATCAATAATACCCGGAATGTTAGGCCGTGAGGCCAGAGAGCTGTTGACGGGTAGGAAAGCCATGGATCGCGCCTTTATATTGCGCTCGAGAAGAGATCTTTGAGAAGTGGATAATTTAGTCATTTTCTTGCTTTTAGAAACTAAAAGACCTCTAAAGCTAAGTGAGCTACCCGGGCTGTATAGTCCTAAGGCACGGAGGCTACTGTGCTGTCTGAAGACGGGAAGGAAAGTATATTTTTCTAGTTTTGTTAATATATTTTACTTTACTAATTCACATAACAATATGTATTTTGACTGTAAATAAAACAAATTGGTTACAAAATAATGAGTTATTGATAACAAGTATTTACTGCCGGTTCTCATAGCAGTCACAATTTGCACACATAATCAACAAATAGATAAAAATATATATATATTGTGCAAACATTTGTAATTAAATAATTGTTAAATAAAAACATTTCTAGAAACGCAAAACTATTAATAAGTTTATATTTAATTAAAAATATTTAAACAAACATTCATAACAAGTATTGAATTAGTTTCAAAATATTTACTCAATTTAAAAGCCAAACGAAAGGCTTGTATGGAAAGTGAGAAAAACAAAGTGAATCTTACGTCGAAGTCATCGTTGGTGTTGAGATCTGGGAGTTCCCAATAGGACTCGT
>CAJPVJ010002490.1:0-12960 GCA_905397405.1 Oppiella nova
ATGACTGGGCCTCCGCCTCGGCCTTCTGCACCTCCAGCTGTCGCTTCTGTTCGTCCACTTTGGCGGTCAACTGTTCCAGTAGTCGGCGCTGGAGTTCAATGTTGGAGGAGCCGGCGATGGCGTTCAGCACCGACGTTGTCATCTCCACCGGATTCGACGACTTCGCGATCTGCTCCATGAGCTCCGGGATCGACGGCTGCTGTCCGTCCAATGAGTTCGTGGTTGTGGTCGTTGTGGTGGTCGACGTCAGGTCGGCCTCTTCGGGATCGTAGGGCTCGTCGTCGTCGTCGACGACAACCGTCTTAGAGGTCGTGGACATCGACGCCCCGGACGACGAGGTGGTCGCTCGCGGCGGTGTATACGACACGTCCTCATCGGCGTCCTTACTATCGCCGGGCGACGAGTCGTTCGATGAGGTCTTTGGCGGCGGTGTATACGAGCGGAACGCGGCGTCCGACC
Source organism: Oppiella nova (assembly GCA_905397405.1). Lineage (NCBI taxonomy): Eukaryota > Metazoa > Arthropoda > Arachnida > Sarcoptiformes > Oppiidae > Oppiella > Oppiella nova. Next base: position 460 of record CAJPVJ010002490.1, read on the forward strand.
CACTCCTCGACGCCTTCGTCAGCGACTGATTGCCGGCTGAGTTTTGTGGCGCTTGTGTCCCGTGTTTTTTGCTGCGAATTATTATACCTAACAATAGGTTCGGACGAATCGACTTCTTATCCAATCCTTTGCCACCAAAACAAAGACATCAAAATCAGTACAAAATTATCTCAAAAATCAATTGCATCTCAAATACCGGGCCCTTCGAAGGGTAGCAACACTTCCGGCACGTCCTTATTCCTCGGCAGTGGCAGTATATAGAAGTCCTTAAGATTACCGCTGCCGCCGACCACTCCGTACCGGCCCCTGGAGTTCAAGTAGTCGAAGAAGGCGTCGTAGCCGATGCGGTCCTCCTTGCGGGACATGAACTTCACTAAACCAATCTCCGAACGGGAACTGTACTTCAGTTTCTTCACGTAATCCAACACCTGTTCCGGCGCTATGCGACCGCACACGGAGATCGTGTCCGTCACGTCCTGAACGCACAAAACAAACACAAAAAAATAAATTCATAAATAGAGAAAAACTGTGGGGAAAGGGGAAGGTATGTGTAGATATACAGTAAGTGTGGGGAAAGGCATTCAGCAGCGGGAAAGGGATACTAACTATTCGTCGCGAAAATCAATACAATTACAAAAATACAACAAAAACTCGACTCAAACCTGAGATAAATAGTCGACTGCCGTTCCGCTCACTTTGACGGCGTTGGCGGCGAACTTCGCCACGTCCTGCATGAATATACTGCCCTTCCATACGGGCCGGGATGCCGACGAACTACTGGGCGCCTCGGGTGAGGACAGAGACACTGTGGACGTCGGCTGTTCGTGACTATCGTCGTCATCAGCACTGGTCGCCCGTTTGAGTGGCGGCGCCGTCGACGACGTGAGTTTGGCCGCCTCGAGCAGCACCCGAGTGGCCGACTCGGAGTCCACGCGAACGCGTTTAGGTGTGGGCCGGGAGGTAACGGTAGTTTCGTCGCCGCCCCTCGCGTTGGACGTGAAGTTCGACGACTTGGCGTCCGACTTGAGTGAGTCGTCCGTTTGCTTATGCGTACAAATGCGACAGTTGTTGGAGAAGGTGTGGGTGCGGTGTTGGGCTGTCGTGTCGACGCTCGATGTGCCCATCAGGTCGTCCAGTAGTGATGACACGCCCGACGCGGGCGTTGCGGTGGGTGTTAGCGCTTTCAAGTCGTCTATACATCCAAAAGCAAATAACAATTAAAATACAAACAGATTGGGAGTAATGAAAGTCTATGTCAACAGTTTGTACATAATTCCCTCAATGGGAAGGGGAATGGGAGCTATAGTGGTACAGTCTATTCAGTATCTTATAGGGAAAGGGATTAAAAGTGGATATAAAACTGTAAAGTGTATACAATATCTCAGGGGAAAGGAGATAATAAGTGGCGTATAAGTGTATACACCATCACATGGGAATGGTATGCAAAGGTGGCACACAATTACCTAATTTGGGATCATTGGTGGTGTCGGACACGATGTTGGACTCGATGAGCTCCTCTCCCTTATGGGTCTTCTTAACGATCACTTGATTCACTTTATCGGCGGCATCTCTCTTAATCATCTCCAACATCGATATCTTCTCCCTTTCCCTCCACTTCGCCAACTCAGAGGACGCCAACTCCTCGGCCGACATCTGGACGAGCCTTTCGGGGCCTATCTTTGCGTTGACTACTTTGCGAAACAATCCCTGATTTTTCGTGTCCTTCAGATTGAATATAAGGGACCGGTATTTGTTGCGGTACTTCCCGGACGTGTCTTTGTTGAACAGCTTAAACAACTCCTCTTCGATACGATTAGCCGTCTTCTGGATCTCATTCGAGTTGACATGTGTTTCATTGGCTTCTTTGCATCTGAAGACATCACATCCAATAACAAACACAAAATACAAACAAACAATTGGTTTAAAAAACGCAAACAAATTAAATGAGAAAAAATTATATTCATAATTCATTTCATATGAAAACTATGCCGAGAATTTGGGTCTAATTATTAGGTAACAACTCGTAAACTCAATGCAAACTTAAAAGTCAACTAAAAAATCACTATTAAAAACGTCTATTAAAATAAAGTCAAACAAAAAATAATTTAATTAAACGAAAATTAAATTCAAACAAAAATCAAATCAAAACCAAAAATCAATAGAAAAAACCCGAAATAACATATTTTAATTGTGTGACCAAAACGTAACCAAAAATACAAACAAAATACCTGTTAATGAGTGTATCCTTGAGTGTCGTGCGGACGTTGGCTCGGATGGGATCCATGCCCTCGAAGTCTCCGCCACTCCTACTATTGCTACGACTAATGGGTGTCCTATTCCTGTCCTCCCTTTTGGTCGGACTCTTTTGCGGCGACGGAAAGGCGTTCTTAGCCGCCGGCGAGTCCTCCCGTTTCTTATCCTTCAGCGACGCGGGTCTAAACACTTCGTACGTCGGGTTCGCCTTAATATAGTCCAACACTTCACGCTCGGGAATGGCGTCCTTTCCAGACAGTAGCCGTCCCGTCGCCTTCTCCACCACCACAACCCTGCGGTCGATGTCTTTGAGTTTAGTGCCCGACTCCGAGCGCTCCCTCCTATGGATTCGCAACAGTTTCACCATATCGTTCACATGCGTCACAATACACTCGGTATTGCAGTAAATGTTGGCGCTGTTCACGACAGTCCTCCCGCAGCCCGCGGGGCACTGGCGCTCAGCCGAGGCCGAGGTAGACGTACGGCGCGAGTCAACTGACCCTTTCCTACTGAATGGCGGCCCAGCGCCGGGAGTGCCGGGCGTCGTGGGTGTGGGCGGTGTGGCGGTCGACGTCTTCTTAATCGGTTCCGCTTTGAACAAGTCCTGCACCGAGAAGTCGATGGCGTCCTTATGCTTCTTCTTGGCCTCGGGTTTGCGTACGATTTGCACCACTTTCGAGATGGACTCCAACTCCGGGCCCGCGTTTGCCGCGTCGCTCTTACGCCGACCCCCGCCCTCATCGGCGCCTCCTTTCGGCGACTTCTTGGCCATGAGTTCGCGCTTTTTGTTGAGATCTTTTTTCGACGATTTAATCAATTTCTTGAGTTTCTCCGACTCTTCCGTCTCTAACCGCAGATGGAGTTCCCGTTTCTTTGGCGGCATTTGCGATATCTTACGCGCCAATAGAGCCGCCGCTGCCGCACCGGTAGGCTGTCCGCCAGTAGGCGTCTGTTTCGGCGACTTATCGGTCGACTGTTGTCTTTGTGCGCTTTTCTTAGGCCCGGGGTCCGAGTCCCGGCGCTCAGTGGACCGCTGTTTGGCGTTTTGCGCCATTTTCTCGCGCTTCAGGAACTTCTCTCTCGCCATACGTTTGGTCTGAGCCCTGACCCGCTCCTCGGCCTCCAGTTTCTGGCGCTTTTGGTCCGCCACTCTCTTGAGCTCATCTCTAGGGACACCATCGCTGATACCCTTCACACACGTCGGACACAACCACTCCTTTCCCTCCTTTTCCATAATACGGCCTTTAAATCGCAAAAACACATCAAAATTAATACAAAAATCACTCAAAAAATGAGTTTCTAACACAAAATCTAATGGATATAATCAGTGGATTAAGCGGTGGTAAAGCTGTTTATCATCCTTTACAATGACATACAGATAGCAAATACTTAATTCATCACAAACTATGTCTAAAACAATGTGTAAAATGTCTTTTAAACAAAAAATCGGTACAAACCCTGCTGTTTAGTGACGTTAACGCACTTTCCATGGAACCATTCCTCGCAGGAGTCGCACCCAATCATAAACCGGTCGTCGTGTGGCTGACGGCATAAACACCTTAAATAATAAACAAAACACATGCAAAATATTAGCCAAACATTTATTTAAACCAAAAATCAAATCAACACAATGTAAACAAATGAGTAAATTAAACGGTGGTATATCAACAGCTTATGTATACAGATAGGAAATACTAATTCATCGCAAAAAGTGGACACAAAAATGTGTTACAAATGTCGGCTACGAGTAGACACTGACCACAACTTGTCCGGATCGTCTTCAGATCCAAAATCAGATCCACTCTCGTCGTCGTCGTCGTTATCGTCATTAACCGATGTCTGCGAGTCATTCATCTAATCCATGGCAACAAACAGACAAAACCATCAGAACATGGGCCCAATTATCAGTCAATAATGGCTCAAACCTTCGGGCGTTTGCCGTCAAACGACTCGTCATTCGCGGGCTTCTCGCCAAACGGTCTTTTCGTGGCGTTTGCGTCCAAACTCTTATCCATAACCTCTTCGCTATCGTCGGGTCGCGACTTCATCTGATCCTCAGCCAGAATACCCAACTGTCCGCTAAAGTCCACTTCTACTTCGTCGTCATCCCATCGCTTCGGCTTACGTCTAGTGCGCTGTTGTCTCGCGGATCCCGGCGTCGACCTGTCATCGCCTGTCAACGACTCCCTCTCATTGGCTGCCTCTTCATCACCGGCTCTTAACGCCGCGATCACGTCGTCCAACTCCGACGTCTCGGCCACCGGTGCCTTAGAGTCCGCGCTACTCGACGTCGATATGTCTGGCGTTGTTGACGGCACCGGTAGCTGTTTTGCACTGTTATTACTATCACTACTCCTACGTGAGTCCCCTTTGCTATCCATTCGACACTTTTTATTAGTAGTCGACTCTAAACGCCAGAAACACATTCACACAAAACAAATACAGCCAATGATTTAATGGGGAATATATTATCATTAAAAAGTCAAATACTGTGTATTCATACAAAAAAACTACAAATAATGTTCACATTTAAAACATTACTCGTTATAGTGAACCACGCGTTCATACATATAGCTCACCGCCACTAATGAACAAACAATTATGAATCGACACAAACCGCTCGCAAAATACATATTTACACAAAACAACACTTTCACGTCTACCGTGAAATCATCGTTAAAAACTTCATAAATCAGTTCATTATAGCGAGAGTTCAGTGTATGAATGAGTTTGTATTACCGGTGATATAAAAGCGAAAAAGCAATTTGTATTAATAAAAATGCAAAAAACTTTTTCCCAACTCTCAAAACACATTTCCAATCGCTTTTGAACCACACATACAGTGCACTCATTATCTCAACGAAACATTTACAATACACTCGCTTATCATTGAGTGAAAACTGTTTGTTCAATCGTAAGCCTATTATTGTTATTATGATTACTGCAAATATAGTGACAATTTTAACACTCAAACTAGTGGTGACTAAAACCTCAAACACAGTGTCTATTATTAAACGTCAAAATGAAATCTCAATCTCGAAATTACACACAATTTATGCCGTAATCTAATCGCCCGCTTATCGCTGAGACTATTAATACAACAAATATTTGCTATAAATAAGCGAAAGTGTATTAATGTATCGAAAAAGCACTTTTAAATTGCTTTTTAAACGCTTAATATGTTTTTATTTTTCACAGCAAATACACAGTATTTTAATTGAAAAACACATACCATTTGTGTGCGATTTTTGGCGTTTGGCGCTACGTTTGCCGCTATTATTGCTAATTGTCTTATCCTTTGACTTCTTGTCGAAATCGATCACCAGTTGGTCCTCATCCACGTCCTTATTATCATCCACTGGTGGCAACGGTTCCGCGTTTGGCCTCAACTTTGGCGACTCCTAAACACAAACAAAACAATCAATTAATTGCGACACAAATCAGCGACAAAGACATCGAGAGGACTTCGGGCATCAAATCAACTCATAACTGATATCCTGAGGTAAAAGACTAACGCATAAAATGAACGCAAAGTATAAATGTAATCAAACATTGCTTTTAATATACAAATTCATAACTCATTTGAAAGTCACGACTAATTAGCTGTGAAATCACTTTATTCATAACAATCTGGGGCTCTGAACGTACGGACAGTTAATCCCAACAACATATGGGAATGGGATCTAATAAACACAAACACATGTGCGATGGCGAAGACCTCATCATATAACTACACAATAAGCTACAAACCATAGACTCCTTTTCCCTTTTCAGCATTTCCTGGTTCTCGGCCTTAATCTTCTCCAACACCGACTTCTCGATGCGATCGATCTGTCTCTGAGAGCGCCGGGAGGCCGGCGGCGTTCGAGGGGACGAGCACTTGGGGGTGGCGTTGGACGCCGTGGACACCGGCGAGTCGGGCACTCGTGTGGGCGACGGCGATGTGGCCGTCAGTGTCGACGACGAGGCGTACGAGTTGTCGTTGAATGACGTCAATTGCGATGAGTTTTGGGCGCCGACGGCACCGGTAGCCGTCGATAACGGAGGAACGGTATTGACGGCACCGGCAGTCGTCTTATCACTCACTACTTTCGCGAACGTCTGTTTGTGTGGCGACTGTTTGCCCGCCGGCGCCGTCGTTGTACCACCGGTGGGGTCGTGAGGGGCACCGGTAGTCACCAAATAGTCGTACGAATGACAGTAGTTATGGTCCATAAGCACCACATCGAAGGTGTGGGCGCTATGAGCGCCGGTAGTGCGCGGGGGCGGCGATGAGTCGAGTGTCGGGAAATCGCCGGGCGATACCGTCGCGCGGCTACCGGTGCTGTGGTTCTGGGCGTTGAGGTTCTGGACGAGATGGTCGAGCGCGTCCACCAGATCCAGGCCCTCCTGAACGGTGGGCGCCGAGTGTGGGCCCAACTGTCCGGCGCCTGGCGTACCGGCGCCGTCGAAGTCGAGGTCAAAGTGGGGCGCGTCCGACGACAACATCTTTTTGACCGAATCAGTGATCAGCGCGTCGTCGATGGCGTACTCATCGGTGGCCGGCGTTGAGGACCTGTTGGCGGTGATGGCGCCCGAAGAGGTATTGGTGTCCATAAGCGGTGCGGCGATCGGTGGCGATGCCGTCGATGACCACAAAGACATTCACAGGTGACGGACACAGTGATGGGTGTGTTGTATGAGTGGATGACACGAACTCGTGGCTGATCCGGAGGAATGTCTGGTACGGTATGAATGGGTTAATTAAACACACATTTTAATTAAGCGTTTGTGAGACACGTTTGCCACTCATTGGACGCCATGTTTGGTGGCGTTGAGTGCGTGAGTGGTGGCCGAGACTACGGGATCAGCTATGGGTGACATTTAGCGCGTGACCCTGGTCACGATGGTGGCCGTGATTATGGTTTACTTGCGATCAATTCAATTGTCTTTCAATACCTCAACACAAACACAACATAATGTCCGCCATTTTTGTTATGCTTTTCTCCATACAGTGTTTTATGCGTTAATTAGTGTACGCGAGCTATGAATAAGGTATTTGCGAACCGATAATATCTACCCTTTTATGGTTATTGAGTATACATGAGAGTGTATGGGTATAGTCCGTATTAAATAGGTCTATAATGTGAGTATAAAGTTGTCAGGTTTGTGTGTAGTGGCGTGTATGCGATTGCCATCTACTGGTGCGCGTGTGGTGTGTATAACGAGAGGGAAAGTGTTCACTCGAGCCCATAGTAACTGAACTCGAGTTCGCGCGTAAGGCTCTCATTGAAAATCGATATATTTTGACGTAAAGGGGCTCTAACTTTTGTGCTCGTTTGTTTCGCAGATACACTAGTACGTTTAGGCGGGAGTAGGTGCATTTTTAGCCAACGTATGTGTATTTTTATTGGGTTGGAGTGTTTGAACTATGTTATTTATTTAATAGCTGTCAAACAAAAGTGTCATGCTTAGTTTAAGGCTTTGCGCCAAACTTTTTAATCAATAACTGGATTATCTCAATGGGTAGCCGTTCACAATGTATGTACTGTGTGTAGGGTGTGGGTATGCATTGGCAATAGGCACAAAGGGGCGTGGTAACGTATTTTGTGAATGAGCTGTCATTTGTGTTTTTGTTTTGTTCAATGATTGACAGTTGTATGTCCATAAATAATGTTACGATTAACGCCAATTTTGTCCCCCTTTTGTAATTTTAAAATTTTGATAAAATAGATATTTGTGCATGATAAGTTCAAAATCTTGATAAAATGATAGAATTATCTAGGAAAATTCATTTTTAATCAAATTATAGCTAGTATTTAGGATTTGACTGTACTTTAGATGTATTATTGACTCCCATTTACCATAACGTTGCGTATGAATGGAGAGTGAATTGTGAATGCATTGAACGCTGTGTTTATTATGTGAGTGTTTTGAATGCATTGCATTAAACGTGAGTCTATGAGACAAAAATCGATACAAAAAACGCTATTTTGAATGAAAACTACATTTAAATCTCGTTTGAAAACCATTTGACACCACAATGTAATCAATAGTCTGTAATAAACGCATGATTTTAATACTCATCTGAATCTCAATGATGTTATGCATAGCGAGTGACACGACTGTCAATGGGATTAAAACCGCGATTAAATAAATTGTAAATAACGTGTCAAATATCAATAAAAATGCAATGTTTTGTGTATTAAACTTAATAATTAATTAGCTAGTTAAAAGTATTTTATAACTTATTGTCATAAAACTTTTGTGTGTTTTTAGTAATTTACTGAAAGTTTTGTTTTCTGTGCACTCATTAAGTGATTACAATAATTGTGCGAAAAATTGTGTGTTGCATATAATGAGAGATAATAACAGCTTTTGGATTACATTTAATTGTAAACAATTAGCGATTGGTATGTATTATATGATCAGGGTGATTATGATGGTGTGCTACTCGTTATAGCGAACCAAAGTACTGGTGATAAACCTTACCATCGGTTAAGTCGCTGTTGAAGTAGTGATTAGTTTATCGCAAATGGTTTCTCACCAGAAGTCTAACTATGGTTTAGTAGTGTTTGGTTTGCTATAACGGGTGAATACCCTGGTAATCGTATTGATATTTAATTATTTGTTTTATTTTTCTCATAAAGCAATACATAATTTCAAATACAAGTCACGCGAATGTCTTCAGCTAAGTGTCGGTGAACTCGTGGTTGTGTTACAAGAGTCTAATGGTATGTATGGAGTGGTGGCTATTGCCGAGCAATTGCTGGATCTAATGGATGTGTTTATTGTCTCATTTCATGTGACCATTAATTGGTGGACTAAAGGCTGGTTCAGAGGTTACTCGCAGAGGAATACCTCTAAAATAGGGATATTTCCCTCGAATTACGTACAAATCAAGTCTTTGAAATCGGATAATAATTGGTATAAATTTTTGTGAATTTGTTTTTTGGTTTAGATTTGTATGTGTTTATGGTGTTATGAGTTTGATTGCGAGCACCGGTACGTCGCACTGTGTTTTATGACAAACTTTTTCTCTCATCTGATAATTAAGTTTTAGTTTCAAATCTAAACTTAACTTTCGATCGGAAAAAGTGTTTTTTTTGTCGCAAACTATTGGTGTGAATGCGAAGTGTGTCTTAAAATAATTACTTTTTGTTGTTGTTTTTAATTACTGAATAACTGTACGATTCTTATGACACGTATCCCCCGATCGGTGACACAAATTCACTCATTAACTGATCGCATGTTGTGTTTCAGTGATAACGGATCGCCACTCGAAGATCCCGTGTGTCTGGAAGTGGTGTCGACGGTACGCGAATGGTATACGAAATGGCGGGAACTGTACCTCAAGAGGGATTACGCGCGCTTCGAGTCCATACGCATAGCGATGGTGGAGCTGATGGAGTGGCGGAAGCAGTTGCTCTCGACGGCCACCACTAGCGATATGGCGAAGACCTTGCGGTCGCAGATGGTGTCCAAAATGGATTGGGGTAACGATATGCTGGCCCTGGACTTAGTGCCGCGACTGCCCTCTGGAGAGCCCGTCGACCCGGAGCTGAAGTCACCGCTGGAACTGCTGGACATTCATTTGGCGGCGTACCTGTCGGGCGCCGGGAGTTCGCGCAATAGCAGCGTCTCGTTGACGGGTAGGCCCCATAAGGAGGGAATGGGAGCCAAGAAGAACCACTTTTTACTGCAAATCCGCGAATCCAACTTCAATACCATCGATGACTCGAATCAAATACAAATGGATTTCTCGCTGTTCGACGGCACCGACTATTTGACCGAAAAGTTTTGCTACAAACCTAACGGCAAACTAAATCGAGTGGTTTTCGCGGACTTGTCGTCCAAAACACTGGCCAATGGGACGGGTAGTAGTGGTGTGTCGGCTAATGGTGCCGATGGGCTGCAGCTATGCGTACAGGTGTGGCGTTTCGGCAAAATGTTTGTCAATGAGAGGTCCGGTAAGACGGCTCAGGGCACCGGGCATTTCAAAAGGGCTCTGGCGTTCAATTTGGTGCCCATCGCGGACCTGATTAGGGACTCGGATGTGGCGCTGAAGCTCTATGAGGGAGATATGGCCACCAATTATGACATACTGGTCCGCAAACAGACCAATAAGTTGACGCATTCCCAGAACGCATTCATTACTATTAATAGCAAACTATTGTCCGATGAGTTGCCGCCAAATCTGGTGGAGTCGCCCAATACATGCGTGGCGATGACCAAGAGTTTCGGTGATATCATAAGCGCCGGTCATTTTCGCAATGATCTCTATTTGAGTATAGAGTCCGCGGAGTTTGAAAAAGGAGGTAATTATCACTCATTTTGTTGTTTGATTTGTATTTTGTTTTGTGGTTTTGATAGCAATTGATAGCGAAATAGTGTATAAAACTTGCGGATTAGTCGTCGACTAATAATGAGTGTGAGAATTGAATTGAATTTTTTGATTGTTTAGCGATTTGTTTGGTTTTTGCTGTTTTTCTTTGCCATGACTTTTGAGTTTCAGTTATAGATTTCTAGACAAATATTTTGTACATAAAAACAATGGATGTCTTCAATGAGTGTAAGCGACGTCTGATTCGTGTGATTACAGGCAAAACGATACCGAAGAACATCGAAGTGTCCACATGTCTGGTGACGGCCGAGAATGGCGTGCAGGACAGGGCTATCAGCAGCGGCGCCAACGATGACCGGCACACCTATTACCGGTCGCACGTGTTGTACCACCAGAACAGCCCCAAACTGTGCGAACACATGAAAGTGGACGTCCCTCTGGACCTGTTCGAGGCGGCGCACATCCGGTTCGAGTTCAGGCACTGCTCCTCGAAGGACAGGGAGCGTAAACTACTGGGCTTCGCGTTCCTGCCATTGGCCGACGCGTTGGGCGCCTGTATAGCCGATGGCGACCACGAGCTCTACATCTATAAGTGCGACGACATCCGGAAGCTGGACAACGCCAACGAGTATCTGTTCATCCCGTGGGGTCCCAAAGACTCGCTGAGCCCCGCGACCAGCGGTACGTTCACGCGATCGGCCAAAGAGTGCGCTCACGTGCGGACGTGTTTGGTGTCGTCGAAGTTGACCCAAAACAGCGATCTCTTGTCACTACTTAAATGGCGCGAAAACCCCGACTCCATAGTGGAGGCGCTGAAGCGTGTGATGCGAATACCGGGCGAAGAGTTGGTGAAGTTCTTGGAGGACGTGTTGGACGCGTTGTTCGCGTTGTTTGCCAATAATGACGGCTCGACGACCACTCACTCGGGACTGGTGTTCAAAGTGTTGATACATATCTTCACGACGTTGGCTGAGCCCCGGTTCCGGAGCTACGAGTTGGCGCTCAATGTGTACATCGAGTCCCAGTTCAGCGCAGCGCTGGTACACAAGGGTCTGGTGTCGTGTGTGAAACAATGCGCCGAACTGGTGGCCGAGGCTAACAAACGGGAGGCCATCCTGAAGTGCATGCGAGTGCTCTCGTGGTTAATCAAGTTTATCATTCAGTCGCGCATATTGTATACCAGGGCTACCGGTCATAACGAGGACGGGGATAGTTTCCGGGCCGACATGTTTGCCCTCTACGGGGCACTGAATCGGGTGCTGACCCTCGAGAGCAAAGGTATGTGCGGTTTGTGGGGAATGTGTGTAATTTTGTTGCTAATTGTGGTGTGTTTTGAAGGCTCGACCGATGAGAGCGTTACGTCCATACAAGAGGCGATTCTGGTGTCGATTCCCATAACATTCCCGCAACTGATTAGTGTATTGAATGTCATAAATCTGTCGAAACTGATCAAAGCGATCATCAATTCGGTCTTCGATGGCAACCATAAGATAATTTGCGCCAAACTATTGGTGATCAACGAGACGGTGAAGTGCGCCGACATCTGGAGCGACGACGAGTCGAGGTTCGAGTTGTTGGACACAGTTATCCGGCAACTGGTGCTGCATATCGTGGAAAGGGATGCGTTGCCTATACTGCGGCACATTATCATCGAATTGCGCCAAAATGGCAGCACTCGCGACACGGAGATGCTGTCGATTGGGGCGCTGGACGTAATGGTGGAGCATATCATCGACTTGTCGGAGATCACCGGACAAAACGACTCGGAGTACTTGTCGCAGTTTATCACGTGTTTTATATCACTTCTGGAGCGCATGAGTGAACGCGATTACGTCCAGTTGTTTGAGATCAGGTCCCATCGACAACGCAAAGAACTCTTGTGCCATATATTCGCCGCATTTCACGCCACACTCAACCACTTCCCC
>CAJPVJ010002491.1:0-12960 GCA_905397405.1 Oppiella nova
TGTGCCACCAATCCATACAACTGAATGATCAGTAAAATGGCAAATACTTTGGTCATTACAAACATATCTAATCTGTTGATTAAATTGTGAAAATGGCAGAAAATATGTTTTGAAATTCAATACACATGTGAAGTCTAATTAAAATAATAATAATAATAATTTGCTTTCAAATTACTACCGGTATTAGAAATGATTATCTAAAATGAATCCCCCAATTATTAAGTGTTCAATTGATTCTTTAATTTTCTACAGAATTTAAATAGCATTTCAATAAACAAAAACTATAAGTATAAATGGAGTAAAGATTTAAGAGAATAAATAGTTATTGATAAATAAATTACTCAAAAGCATAGATAAAATTCATTTAATTGGAAAATTCATTAAAGAATACTTTTGAAAGACACGCAAAAAGATATGAATATTAATTAATTGACATTTGAATTGGCATTTGAATGGGAAGGGGAGGGGGTGTCAGTCACAGGCGGGCGCGTTATTAACAGTATCCAAGCGGATGATTCTGAGCTTTTCGTTGTCGACGTGAACACAGGCGGACAGGTTGTTGTTCCCGCAGTAGTGGGAACTGGAGAACACTGTCACACACTTATTGCCGAAGTGAAAGGTGTATCCGTTGGCCGGCACCTCATGCGCCCTCACGATGTGTGTCAGTCCATTGGTTTGTAGGAAATTATTGGCCGCGTCTTCGGCGAAGAGGAACGCTGTGCCGCGTTTGGTGTTCGTGAGGAAGCCTTTGGTGCTCTCGGGCTTTATTTGAAGCAATTCCGCCGTTTCGATGAACTGTTGGGCGCCAATCGGATCCGACCACAGGATCTCCCACGCGATGGCCGACTCATGCTCCGGGTCTTTGAGGTCGGTCTTGATTTCATTGATCTTTGAGATGAGTCGACTACTGCAGGGAATGCCTCCGTGAGAGCAGAAGATGGCGTCGTCGATGACCGCACAGACCGGGAGTCTATCAAACACTCTGTTTGTCATTTCAAATACTTTTTTCCCGAAGTCTTCGCCGTATTTACGAATGCATTCCCTTTGATACGAATAGTGTATCTGTAGGTCCCGGACCTCATGATTGCCTCTTAACATAACCACTTTGTTTGGGGCCAACAGTTTCAAGCAGAGGATGTAAATGGCACACTCCACCCCCCATTTTCCTATATATTTTTGATTAAGCATTAAATTAAGAATTAAAACAATGGATTAAAGGGTCCTTTAAAGGGTATTACCTCTGTCCACATAATCGCCCAGAAATAGCAGATTGGAGGTAAATATAGGCATACTTTTCCACAAAACTTTCTCCATCGTAAGCAAATCCTCGAGATTTCCGTGAATGTCTCCAATGATATACGCGGGCGAACTCATACGTACACACCTGTCCTCTTGGGCTAAGATTTTCTCGATCTGTTTACACAGTTTTTGAAGTTTGTCGACAAAGTCCTTGTGTTCAGATGGGCTGTCCATTAATCCCTTATTGTCTTTATGCGAGCCTTTCTTTAGATTAAAGGCTCGGATCTGTTCTAAGAAATAATTTGCCACTGATTTTGGATTCCAAACGTATTCTACGGAAAAACTTTCTCGAGATATGTTGACCACAGCGCCGGAACCGCCGCTCGACTTCGAGAGTGATTCACTAGATTTGGCTAAAGTTATGGAGTCATCACTTCTTACAGAATCACTCTTTTTTTGGCTCGACTTTGACCTCTCGAGTCGATCCCAACCTTTGAGTCGTTTGGCGTCAACACAACGACCGTCGGAGTTGAGTCGCACCGTATGGATGGCGTAGTCGTACTTTCGCTCTCTACATGACTTACAAACCCCTTTGTATTTCTGCGAGTCTTGAGGCGACGTCACCTTCGAAGTCGACGGCTCTTTCACAGGTCGACCCAAAGATCTCGAGGCAATTGATCGCGAGATTTGTGCCATAAGTGGTGTCTTGGATCGGCACAGACCGCTCGTCCCCCGAAACTTATGACTTCCGCACGCTTTGAAAAAGGCTTCAAACGAAATGCCATTCTTCTTAACCCCAATCTGTTTCATACCGTCCGTCACTTTCTGTTGGATTTGGGAATTGCTTTCTTTGGGATATATTTCGCGAACCATTTGTTCAAACTCTTTGTCCGACAGAAAGCCGTCGCCATTGGTGTCGAAGTACTTGAAGACAAATTTGATGCGCGACTGACCGTTGGCTGCGTTCGGCTCTATAGACGACAAACCGATGAGTAGCTCAGAGAAGGTAAGTGAACCGGAATTACTGAAATTGAATGCTTTGAACAGAAGCGGCAACTTTTTGTCTCGTTTGTCGAAACCATATTTAGCCATATAATCGACAAACGCTGTGATTGTCATATAAAAGGCCGGAAAGCAATGCTCAATGAAATCGCCGTAAATCCTTTCGACATCTTTGCCGCCATAGTTGGCCGACTTGAGGAGCTCTTCCTCGTCTAAAGCGCCGCCTAGAGACCCGTGCATCTTCTTCCGGACTAGATTTGACTTAAGTGACTAAGCGACGTGAAAGCCGAAGACATATATTAACCACATAAAGTTGTGAAGGCCAGGGGTTTATAGTCACACTTTGCCTCCGAGTACATCACTGATTGGATACCAATTGAGTTGTCCTGTTTGCTGACAGCACTTGAAGTTACCGTTACTTTGAACCAATTTGACGAAATACATGACTCTTATATTGAATTTCTGTGTCTGCGGTAACTGTAGTCTAAAGACTTGCATACAATAGGATTCATTGATGACTTTATTTGTTTTTAGTTGAAGATAAGCGTTCGGATCACCGTTGGAAAGAAGAATATAGGCGCCGTCCAAACAGCCCTCACTCCATGTCCTACTATTGGGCAGTGAAACGAATGGAAACCAAACAAAACCCGTGTCTTCCTCACGAGACAAAACGATTTTGTTATGTTTGTCACAAACCATGACATACGCGCAGACATCGTATATGTTTTGTCCCATTGGAGGGCCGTTAAGTGATGTGAGACGAGTGGTCTCCAGTCCTGTCTTCTTCTTCTCATTCTTGAGAGTGGGTATCGATTCCAATGGCTTTGTCTTTGGGTTTACTTTGTGTTTGTCTTTGTCTCTGCCTTTCTTCGCCTCTTTCTTATTATTGTCTTTATTATTGCGTTTTGTTTCAGTTTTCTTCCTCCAAGAAAACAGATTACTGAAGAAATTCTTCATACGTTTCATAGTCTGTTGGATATCATTGCATATATCGAAATAATAAAAGAGATCAATTACTAATTGACAATTAGTTTAACAGTTTCTGAATGTAATGAATAGTCAATAATCTGTTTTAATTCAAATAATAATAACAAATAGCGAGCAACTAATAAAACAATTACAATCATTTAGAGGTTATATAAAATCAGTTAAATCCATTAATCACGAGATTTACAAAACCTGTTGAAAAATAATTATTTGAATAAATCTTTATAAAACAAAAACTCAAAATTTGAGTCTCAAATCTTAAAACCAAACCACAAGTTATTGTGCATAACTGACATCAAATTTAACTGATCATCAAATCAAAAGACTACTCAAAAAATACTGAATAAGCACTAGAAATGACAGATCCGTTGACAGTAAGCCCAGGGATTGTCCAACGCATTAGTCGCCCATTGATGGACCCATTAGACAACAAACACACGGTTAGACCGGAAGGGGTAGACATTTACGAGCAAATAAGCGATCAAATTGGTGTCGTTCCACTTATATTACATAACGCCGTACATTCAACTGATCCCAAGCCCATTGCACCGACAGCTACGGCCTCTCCCAAGAGATCGGAATCGGAAAGACAGTCACCTACAGGTGCTCACAGAATAGGGTTAAAGAGAACATTAGATGCGAGCGTTGAGAGTCCCGACCCATCAAAACGTTTGGTCTTTGATATAAAGATAACACAGAATCCAATAGTTATTAATCAAGAGTTTGTTAAACAGCTAGTGATTGAACTACAGGCGCTGGATATAGATAACTTACCTCCAGTTGTATCAAATGGAGAGGCAGGGGCCGACCTGAGCCTAATTGACGATTACATAAACCAACTCTTGGAAGAGGAATGTCTGGTTGCTATCGATCCCATACCTTATCCCTGGGTATTACCCGTGGACTTTGATATGTCTTTACTTAATGTCCAACTCGAGGAACTGGATATGATAGCACTAGATGTTTCATTTGATGAGTTTGACAGGCCCTCACAACCAATCGCCACATCACTCCAACAGATACCTGTGCCAGTTTGTATACGGTTCGCAAACGGATATTCAGGTTCCCTAGCCAAATAGCGGTTAGTTGACCTCCCTTACCATTTAACGGTGTCTTACCATTTGCATACCCTCAAGGGCTGTTATCTGTACAAATATGAGATGGTGTCCACTGGAGAGACAGTTCCCAGACATAGGGAACTCCGATGCTATGATAGGCCGACCCTTAACCAAGCGATGAGAAATTCACGGGAATTGGAGCACAATTTGGAGCAGTATTTGATGGGAAAGGGATATCTCTGGGAACGATTGGGTGCTGACCTGTCTGCGTCCCTATTCGCCACCCGAGCAGCTGTCTGGGTTGCTTAGGTATTTGAAGAGTTACTAAATTTCCTAATACAAAAGTTAGTATCTTTGGTTACTAAACAGGCGTTTTCCTTACAAATTTTGAATTTTATTGTATTTTTATTATTAATTGTATTTTATTTAGTATTTTATGAGATTAATTGTTTTTAATTATATTGTAATCACATTTTATACATTATTTTCAATTTGATATGTATTTTAGCAGAACTAGAGTTAAGAATTTGTTATAAAACTGCTGTACTTTAAATAATAACCAAAATGTTAAATAACTATGCACTTTAAAGTTTAAACTTATAACTTATTAAGTTTACAATAAAAAATATGAATAAACTATAATTACTAATTCTAATGAATGAATGTATTTATGATTCATTATCTTTGGTCTCTTTGTTGATATGTTTTGGTCCAAAACGGCGTTTCTCTGACCGTAAAGAGAGAAACAATGGGTTCGAGCCATTCATTTGGCATCCAATGGAAAGACCACAGAATGAGTGAATCAATTGGTCCGCAACACAAATATTTATAGCGAATTGATTTCAAAGTAACCGATTTTATGATAGCGTCCACCACTTCGTAAGGCTTATCACGACTTGAATTTATATTCCTTTCAATATATGAACGAAATCTTTGGTAATAATTTTCACCGAAGTCTGACTTCACTTCAGGTTTAGTTTGATTCCAGTGTTTATCCAAATCTCTTACAATTCTATCAGTCATTGTATTCCTTTAAGTTTAGAAACAGTATATTAATTGTATTTTTGAAAGCTATTTGAAAAAACTAATCACTTGTAGGCCTGGGGTATGATTTCGATGACATCCACTCCTGTGTTATACAATTCCCGACGCAATCCATCGGTTTTACTTCTCTGCCGGCGAAACCTGTTGCTCATATGTCATCAAGGGCCGCGACTCTTGTCACTCCGTTGTGAACTGTGCAATTAATATGCTGGACCATGTTAATTTTATTTTCATATAATATGATTTACAAATACATAAGTTTTTATTTATAATTGTTTGTTTGTTACCTCTGGATCTCCTAATAAGTGGTAAAAATTGTCTTAAGACACGAATATATCCTAAAACATTGACTTGAATAATAGTTTCCAGGTGTTGCATAACTCCCCACTCGAGTTCACCACAACCATAGACACCGGCGTTGTTCACAACTGACCACAACTTTGAATGTCTGGATTCACACTCTTTGACCACTGATTCATATGCTTTCGAAATATCAGTTTCACTCAAAACATTCAATTGAATAGTTGTTATGCCATTTGATTGCAGACTAAGAGCTCCATCGCTATTATAGTCGAGAACAGTGGCCAACACATGCCATCCCTTGTCATTCAATTGGATAGCAGTGGCGTAACCGAAACCAGAGTCACAACCAGTTATCAAAACTGAATGACCACTCGCTTCAAGACTTTCATTTGGACACAAATATGGACTCAATTTATCGGCTAATTTCCAACTCATATAAGTTATAAGTATTGAAATACTAATTATTTGATATAAATTCACAACAAATGGTATGAAAAGTGTTGAGACAAACAATATTAGAATGAATGCAAATAAGATAAGCAAAGAAGTCATCATTAATATCAAGTGTTTGGTTCAAATGAATGCTGAAATTGGGTCAAAGTTTACTCATTTTATAGTGATTTCAATGTATGACATGTTTTACAACTTTTGGAATCTAAATTTATATTTTCCAGTAAAAATACCTAATGTTTATATAACGGTTCAAAACTAGTTAACTGGTGAACTAGATACACGTTGTTATACTTTTATCCAATGATTACCTACTCATATTGGGTATTTCTTGTAAACACTTAATAACTTTACACATAAAATATAGTAATAATCTTTAATTTTTAAATACATTTAATGAGAAAATATATAAAGATTTCTTTAAAATATGTACTACTGTTAATACACAAAATAAACATAAATTCTATTCATATACAAATTGTCTAAACTGTATAAACTTTACTTAAAATTAACTCTATACAGAATATTCTTGCAATTAAAAAAAATAAGGAAAATAATTTTTAATTTTTAAATTACAGTTAAAACATGAAAACATTTAAAAGCATTTAAGTTTTTGGTCTTCAACGCCGAGTTTAATGAGAGCCCTATTATTGTTGACTTGAGACCGCAAGTGAGGTATAGATGGCAATCTTAACTTAAATCTCTTTTGACGACTTATCTCAGGTAGCAAACGGTGAAACAGTCGTGGGTTTGGTAATAGCATATTAACTTATTTTTAACCGACACCTTTGGGTCTGTCCACCATAGCTATAACATCGGCACAAATTATATAATTATATCTTTTGGTCACTTCTGCGTTAATGACAGCACAGCACCCAAACCATTATCGTATAATTGAATAAAAATTGGCTGTCCTTTGGGTCTGTCCACCATAGCTATAACATCGGCACAAATTATATAATTATATCTTTTGGTCACTTCTGCGTTAATGACAGCTGTGGGTGGTTTGCCGGTCCCCGCAAATGGTGTGTCCATCCAAGCCCTCACTTTAATGGGCTCATCTACTCTGGACTCACTGGTGACCGACAAGTATGCGATTACCGTCTCGTGTTGTCTCTTCTCAAAACTCACTTTCCATTTGCCTTTCAATTCATAAATTAATTGTTAAAATATTTTCCATTTATTTCGGACACTATATCATACCTTCAGTGGCCAATCGTATATTGAACTGAGCCTTCATTTCTGTCGGTTTGTAAACTACGATATCACTGGTCATACTATAAACTGTTCCGTTGGGTGATGTGACAGTGATATTCAACAGCCGTATGTCATCACTAGTTATAGTAAATGTGGTATTTCTTCCCAACTCTTTTGGAATTTCAATGAATGTTTGATTCTTGAGTTTTTGCATCAGAATCCTGTTGTGATAAAAGAGCACTGGATTTGGGATCAATACATGTGTCTGAATGACAGTTGTCTCAAAAGGTCTCGAATCGGTTCCAATGACTATACTTTCAAGAACTGGCTTAACGTAACCATCAGAATCCTGTTGTGATAAAAGAGCACTGGATTTGGGATCAATACATGTGTCTGAATGACAGTTGTCTCAAAAGGTCTCGAATCGGTTCCAATGACTATACTTTCAAGAACTGGCTTAACGTAACCAAAATGAACGGATGCAATGTTAGAGACTATATTAAATATAGTTTTATATTAAATTTAAAATTAATATAATTTGAAATTATAATTGGTTTTATGTTTATTTTAAATTTACTTTCTCCTATATTATTGGAATCATCGATGGCACGCAAACTGAAGTAAAAACTCATTTTCAGGGATTCATTCACTTGACGACCCCTTCGTACTGATCTCAACAGTATTTTCGGGATTTGAAATTTGGCTCTCATTATGGTGTGTCCTTCCCGGGGTTCAAGACTTCCGGCCACTAACACACTCTCATCAATGACTTTATTCGCTTCAAACAGTTCTCGTTTGTGAAATGTTTTGGGTGTCAGAGAAACTCGTAAATCGATTTTCCGCGCCTTCCCTTTAAATCATTGATTAAGAAATTAAAAGTAAAATTTAAAACACAGAAATGTGTAGAGACCTGTGAACGCGTCATCTCCCGGCGCTGTCCACTGAAGCTCAACGATATGTTTATTTCCATCGATGGTAATAACCTGCAAATCAGTGACTTTTCCCGGCGGCATGTTATCGATATGCGGCACAAAGTATTTCAGTTTAAAAGCACCGGTTTCTGTCGCTCGTGTGAACTCGTGTATTGGCTCTGATTTAATATCATCTTCAGGCATACCATAAGTTGCGATGAAATCTGTTATTTGGAACTCACTCTTGGGTGAAATCGATAGATTTCTAAGACTTTTAATAGCCATTGATGAACGAGAATATGCGAAATGATTTCGAGTTTTTCTTATTCTTGTTTTTGTTGGAACTGTTGTAATCTTTGCGGACACCGAATACCTCCCATTTTGGGTGAATTGTGTAAAGGCTGTCGTATAGATGCCATCATTAGCCGTTATATCAGCTCCAATACC
Organism: Oppiella nova; assembly: GCA_905397405.1. Classification (NCBI taxonomy): domain Eukaryota; kingdom Metazoa; phylum Arthropoda; class Arachnida; order Sarcoptiformes; family Oppiidae; genus Oppiella; species Oppiella nova. The sequence goes on from CAJPVJ010002491.1 coordinate 8,639, forward strand.
GTCATCATAGAGATCAACCTTTTAATTGTATTTGATTACAGAAGTTTAGTCAAGCAGTCAATAATTTTGTAAAAATACCTCAACATCTTCAGCATCAGGCCTCTCAACAATAGCCAAAACTTTAGCTCCAATGATACCATTTGGCCCTTTCATTACTTCAGCATAAATGAGAGCAGTTGCCGGATATCTGACCTCTAATTCACCGAAATATGAATTCACACGAATCGGTTGATTATTAGGATTCTTGGGATCACTCGTCACTGTTAACGCTACGACTATATCCCTATTATAAGAGTAGTTTTTGTCTATAATCACTTCCCAAACACCTACTTCTGATGCCCCCAATAATATTAATTCAATGTACTTAAATCCAGTTTCTATTTTAAAATTGCGATAACTTTTATCAAACATTTGCCCATGGGGTGACTTAAATTTGACCGTAATGTTTTCAATATCATAACTATATATAGTAAATTTGGTGTTCATTCCTAATTCTGGATCTATGATCACCTTTTTGGTTGCAGATCTGCCATCAATTATTATCAACTCTCTGTTCATTATGGTTACCGATTGAACTTCAATGTTTCTCTAAGAGATTTTATAGATATTTTGTAAATTATGTATTTTATAATTCAATTTGACAGTTGTGTTCACCTGTTGTGAGACAAATCCCATAAAAGCGGTTTCCATCGCAGTATTGGTCGCGTTGTCGTTATCTCTCATATAAAAGCATTTTCCTCCACTATTTGACGATATATTCTCGAGTCTCGCATCCGCTTCAGTCGAGATGGCAATTGAGTCCACTTTGATGTCCGCCTTATAAACTTCAGGTATGATCTCCTCAATTGTGGGCTCTTTCTGATTCTCTTCGCCGTCTGTAATTAATATAATAGTCGCCCCACGAGTGCCGCCCTCGTCCTCAGACAGCATTTCGAGCGCCAGTTGTAATCCTTTGCCAATTGCTGTCCAACCGTCAGGTATCTTCGGTATAGTTGCTGCCAAACTCTGACGAGTAGTTTCATTGATTGTGATCATTGGGTGCAAAACGGTTGCATTTGTCGAGAACTGAATGATTCCTAATTCCATGCCATCGGGGATGAGGTGATTGACAAAACGTGTGGCCGCTCTGTGCAAGAGTGCAGACCTCCCGAAGTCCCGCATACTTCCCGACACATCCAATACGAGTACAAACCGAGAGCTCTGGTCCTCATCGATTCGTATCAGTCTTATGACTGGCTCTGAATATCCGTCACTCAATGTATCGGGATTTCTAAGTTTAAAGTTTTTATTATTAAAGTTATAATCAATTATAAATTATTTACTGATTTTTAAAGTCGCGGTGCTCTTCGATCACTTCTGCAGTACTCCTATAATTGCATTGAATGTTGTGCTTATTGGGCGCATAATTATTATGTAAAAGTTTTGTGTCATTTGTGTTGTTTAGACAAAACTTTTCAATCTTCAATTAATTGAAAATATTTTAATTTATGAATATAATTGAAATATTTATATACTGTATAAATTATACGGTACTCACAGATTGGATGTGAGGCATAAACATAATGGATGCGACGGCACTATTGTCCGATTTGTCGGGAATAAATCGACAGTTGGAGTCCACTTGACCCCCACTATAAATCTTACACGGATTGCCATCCATGTCCTCCTGTCTACCTTTAATTCCTTTTATACAAGTTGTCGGATATATCTATAAGTAATGTGTAAACTTAAAATAATTGTGCAACAAATTGAATGATTATCACAAACGGTTCCGTTTTCCAAATAAAATGACGGGTATTTCGAGTCGCCTTCAATGCCGTACTCATCAAACACACCATACCTATAGTGCGCCCATTCGTGAATCAAATGCTTTTCTTAAATATAATACAATTCTTTAACCTTTTTAAAGAAATTTATTTAAAAATATAAAGCACCTGGATATTCAAAGTCATCTCGAGTTTTTCCGTTTAGTTGATTAACGAAGCCATCAGTTAATTGAATGTATTCTCCGGGTTGTCCACAACCTCTCGGTTGATAAGTGTATGGCTCGTCACTCTTAACTTTATCTGTCGGTGCGATTCTGATGTGAGAGCTAAGAAAGTGTGAGCCGGCAATGGATTCGTAGCCATCCTTCTTACTCCATGTCTCAGGAAGAATAACCTCAAACTCCACAAACCGAGCCCTGCCTTCAGTGGCTTTATAGAGAAAAGCCGACGATTTTCTCAGCAATTCTTCTAAGTTTGTGATCAATTGATCGCTTTCTTTAACATCCGAGTGGATGGCAATCACGACCCCTCTGTAGCCCCCGTTTACAAAGTTAATAGGTTTTGAAGCATCGCTTATATGTGTTGTAATCGATATTAAGATTAACAAAAACATAACAATAAAATTCATGTTTTATTAACCTTTTATAACGATTTTAATTACTGTAATGTTTACTCAAACGAGTTCACAAAACAAGTAATGTCCAGAATTTCAATTCTTACTATAGTATCCTCTAATTATGCAATTTTCTTATTCAACTATTTTGTTATCTCATTTCCTAACTATTTCTTATTAAATTGTATTAATTATGTGGTTTATATAAAGTAAGCTATTAATTATACAATTCTTATATAAAAAATTTAGTTACTTGTTTGATGCTGTTTATAATTGACCTATTAATAAGTAAACACTTTCATTGTACTTAAATTCTGCCCATTTATACAGTGATATCCGATTCTAGTTTGTTTATTTTTATAAATAACTTCCGTGTCTTATAAATTATAAGTTGTAATATAAGAATATACTGTACATCTAATAAATAACATATTGTACTAATAAATAATCTTTATTTGTTTTTAACATCTTAATTACGAATATTTGTTATTTTAAATAAATCTTTTATACTTGAATAATACTTTGATTAGGTCTCACTGTAAATTAATATTTGTAAATAAAAAATTTGATTAAAAGAATATTCTAAATATTTTTATGTTAAAAATTAAGTTTGATATAATAATATTATTTATAACTTGTAAGTAGTGTATATTAAAAGTAAAAACGGTAATATATTTCCTTTTTTATTATTTTAATGAATTTTTATAAATACTGTATAAAACTAATAAGTGAATTGAATATTCCGGGTATAATATCAACACGCTTTGCAATTAACAAAATTAAACATATTTTTGAAATTTCCCTATGATTTTTATTACTTATTAATTAAAATATAAAAATTTAAAACATGTATCTTATAGTTATTAGACTTAAAAGCAGAATATTTCATAAAAACAATTTGTGTACTATTACTGTAATATACAGGAATCCAGTAACTGGATTATCCATTAGTCTTCATTAGTGCAAATGGTTTGAGACAAATGTTTATTTTATATGATTGTTAATAAAGGGAACAAATATAAGGTCATTTTAATGGTAATTTTGTCTCCTTTCTATAAGCATAAACTTAAGTAGATAACACATTCTTATATACCATCAGTACATTTTAAATGCACAGTTATTATAAGTGCATGTTATGTTTCATAAACAATTCTTGATGAATTAAATATATTTAATTATATTCAGTACAACAATTTCTGTGATAAAGGTAATTCTAATTAAATTTCATTTGATTACTATATTTACTGATAATATTATTAATTAAATTGCATAAAAATATATGTTAAAAATAACCCTATTACACTATACGTAACTGAATGAACATTGTTTATTTTTAAAAGTTCATTTTTAAATATTCAATTAGTTGCTGTTTAATTTGACTTATTTTAAATTATTATTATTTATTATTGTTTTAAAGAAAATATTTATAAAATAATTATTTATGAATATATAAGTTATAATTATAATGCATTGTCGAAGGGTTATTATAATCATTATTAGTACAGTACATTTTCAAGGCTATTTAGTTTGAATTGCACTTTGGTTTATCAATATTTCTGAAAATCATATAATTTAGTACATTAGTAACATTTTAATCGTATATTAAGTTAAATTTAGGGTATTTTCGTTTATTTTCATGTCATTATTACATACGAAGAATTCACTTTAAAATAACTTGTTAAGGTAGTAACTAGAATATTTAAGGTTTTACTAATTGTATATAAATTACTTAATGTTATTGATATAATAAACTGTCAAATGTAACATTATTAATTGGATGCAATAGTAATCACTGGGGATATTGGGCAGCCATGAGGACCCCGGCCTCTCTGTTCCCATTTGGGACTATTAGAGGATATTTCTTCTGCTATGGAATGGCAGGACTTTATGGAGCGCTCACTGGCTTTGGAACTGTTATGCAGATTATTCTTAAGAGGAAGAGT
>CAJPVJ010002492.1:1753-12959 GCA_905397405.1 Oppiella nova
GATAAAAATATGCTCTGAATTCATACCAAATGAGTTAAGTCTGTGTTCTCGAGTTCAGTGGTTATAATCTTACGAAGCGTTGCGTAATCACCGTCTGAATGGTCTGACATCTGATCCAATTCAATGCCATTCCCGTTGTTCTTATTTTTCTTGGATTTCAATGTATTTTTTGGCGATTTTTTATTACATTTCTTTCTGCCTCTGCTTCCAGTAGTGCTGTTCCCGCAGTCATCGAAAGACACTTTACTATTGCTTTTATTTGTATTGAATTTCTTATCGCCTTTAATCCAAACCATCTCCTCTTGTGGCGACTCTTTACTCAGTGTCTTATTAGGAGTGGAGGGCTTGGGTTTCAGCCAATATATGTCTTCGTCATCAGTGGGAGAGACCGGCTTCTGAGTGATACATGACTTGTGGGCCATTCCCAGGATTGCCTCTTTCGATGCCATTTCGCGAATTTGATACGTCTTTCCATTTTCGATGACCAGAAGAGGTGTTTCCCCTCTCGCGTAAGGCATTGACTTTCTGTCGAAATTCTCATTCAAATTCAATCGATTCTCGCAGTCGTTGTAATCAAATGTGAGATCAAATTGCCATTTGCCTTTAATCGTAAGGATTAGCCACAGAATAATCCAAAGCAACAAATGAGTGGCCGTTGAGAAGATGGTGATGAGGAGTGAAGAGTCAAGACTTCCACAGTATATGACCACAAATTCGTAGAGAAGAGGTGCCACACAAATGGCTAATACGAAGAGCGCCACAAATGCGCAAAAGTGGGCTAAATATCCACAGAATCGTTGTTTTTGGTTCACAAGAGTTATATGCATTCTTCGGCTCCGAGAGGAACGCCATTCACGATATTTGTATAATCCGTACGTATATAAGGGAAAGGTTGAGATCGTCAGTAGAATTATGTATGAAATGAATAGAAAAGTGAGTCTAAAAGCCGTCAGTTTTGAAGTGGATTTGAAGCGAACCAAAACCAGAGACGGATCACAAACTAATACTTTGAGCGCCACTTGAAATGCAGAATACATTAACAGACTTTGAATTAAATTAATGACGATTTGAATGGAGAAAAGAAAACCAAATCCTTTGTGAACTTTCCAGAAGACAGAGGGATAGCGAACGGCTATAATGAAGAGCGCGATCCCGAAGTTGATTAACTCGATCGACAAAACACCGCTCTCTTCGATGCGGACGTCGTATTGTTTGCCATAATTTGATGACTGTTTTGTCAAATATTGATTCAATGAATAAGTCTCTAAATTCAGTTGACTTCTCTCAGAATCAGAGATTGTATTCAAGAAACTCAGAGCCGGTATCTTCTTGTCTTCAAATCGGTTCAATATAAAGTCGATTTCGGTTTTCCAGATATCACCTAAAAAGTCATGATAACATCCCTTTAGATTTGTTATGAGTTTTATTTTGCATCAAAAGAGTCAATATTTTATAGGAATTTATGCTTTTTGCTAACAAAACACACAAAAACGGATATTTGTGTGGCTTTTAATATAAATCATATGCTTTCAGGAAATCTATATAAGAGTAAAAAAGAGTGAAACACAATATACTGGAGAATATCATTGTTTGAAATCTTGAGTCGTGTTTGCAGTACTGCAACCTCTCTCTCTCTCTCTCTCTCTCTCTCTCTCTCTCTCTCTGAGGAGCGGATGTCAGAAATATTATATGTTTTAAGAGTAAAACACAACACATTTACACAAAAGTGAAACAACGATTCGGATTAATCTCTTGCAAAAGCCGGTGTCGACTCTTAACAATCAATGAACCGTTAAATTAATGATACAATGCTTTGACTTCACTGTAAATATTATAACTCAATGCATATATAAAGCAAAGCTTCGAGATCTCAATAACCTCTTTATTCTCTAAGGAATGCCAGACTCAACACAACTGTTATTATCGAAACACACTATCCTTTGAATATAAATTAAATTTTATTCAAATGAATATTTTTATTGTGCGATCAAGTGTTATATTTCCATTCATTAATATTGTGTACAGAATAATAACTTTTTAATAAATTAAATGAATTGTTTTCCCAAAATTTGACATTGCATTTTAAAAATGATTAATATATTTTAATCTTAAACTTAATCTGCGGTTACTTTTTAGATATCGGACGGATTTTTTCAAATATAGGATGATATATTGTTTAGTGTGTTATCTCAGTTTATCTCATATAAAGGCTTCCGAAGAGATTTTGAGGAAAAAATCTGCAATTTATAACATAATCTTTATATTCGCAGCTCAAGTCAAACACTTTTTAAATTTAATCAAAAATTTGTGCAAACATTCAATAAATTTAGATTAATTTCCGTCGAATAAATATTCATAACCATAGAGTTTGTAAAATGCAAACATAGACTCATATATTGTAATAAAATTATAGTAAAACGAATTGAAATGATGTTAACTTCGGGAGCGAATCATTTCCTTTAGGGTCTCATAAAGTCTTCAATAAAACAATAGTATAGCGAGAGATGAGCTGATAATACGGTACAAAGTAGTGAATTCGTAAGATTGACACTTCACTAATTGGCAAAATGTACTGTTATTTCGTTTGATATAAACTAATTACAAGTTCGATAGTTAGATATGTTAAGTGATAGCTCAGTGACTCAAACTACATGTGCTCAGCATTTTGAGTCATGAAATTCCGATGAATCCACAAACATATAGACATATAGATTGATACATATAGATACAAACATATAGATTGCAGGTGGAAACTATTGTTTTATCCTACAAATAAATTCTATAAAATAAATTGTGTTAATTATTAATTTTTAAAAATCCCAATAGCATATCATCATTTAAGTTTTGATGAATCTAACAATTTATACATAGAATATAATAAAATACAATTTAAATCAATAAATAAAACTGGATTTTGTTTATAAATCAAAATTGAAGACAAGCTTTGATGCGATAATAAGACCGCAAAACACTTCCAATGAGTCAAAGCATTACAAAGAATATTATTTGAAAGTTTTAAATCTTAAATAAAAGTGTCCAGGGCTTTATCAACTACAGTAATATGTTTCAAATACTAAAAATTAATGTCATTTGTTTGAAAGCGTTTTGTAATAGAACAAAATACTGTAGAAAAAAGTGACAAATTTATCATAATTTAAAACAGATTCTGAATCTATTCGTCAATTGAAAACAGGTGTTGGTTACCCCTTATTATATAATAATATATTAAAAGAATATTCTGTGGGTTCAAAAGAGTAGAAATGTGGAGATTATAAACAGAGAGAGAGAGAGAGAGAGAGAGAGAGAGAGAGAGAAAATTTCGTTTGATATAAACTAATTACAAGTTCGATAGTTAGATATGTTAAGTGATAGCTCAGTGACTCAAACTACATGTGCTCAGCATTTTGAGTCATGAAATTCCGATGAATCCACAAACATATAGATTGCAGGTGGAAACTATTGTTTTATCCTACAAATAAATTCTATAAAATAAATTGTGTTAATTATTAATTTTTAAAAATTCCAATAGCATATCATCATTTAAGTTTTGATGAATCTAACAATTTATACATAGAATATAATAAAATACAATTTAAATCAATAAATAAAAACTGGATTTTGTTTATAGAGAATGAAAATCAAAATTGAAGACAAGCTTTGATGCCATAATAAGACCGCAAAACACTTCCAATGAGTCAAAGCATTACAAAGAATATTAATTGAAAGTTTTAAATCTTTTTAAATAAAAGTGTCCAGGGCTTTATCAACTAATATGTTTCAAATACTAAAAATTAATGTCACTCATTTGTTTGAAAGCGTTTTGTAATAAAATAAAATACTGTAGAAAAAATTGTATGACAAATTTATCATAATTTAAAACAGATTCTGAATCTATTCGGCAATTGAAAACAGGTGTTGGTTACCCCTTATTATACAATAATATATTAAAAGAATATTCTGTGGGTTCAAAAGAGTAGAAATGTGGAGATTATAAACAGAGAGAGAGAGAGAGAGAGAGAGAACTAACATTTCATGCACTGAATATCAAGAATAAAGAGATCCTTTTTTATAATAATTTTTAAGCAAATTCTTTGCATTATCCAAAAAATAAAGGCATCTCAGACAATCATACAGTAAATATTTTACTAGAAAAAATCAAATTTAAATTCAATTATTCAATGAATTAAACGATAAAATAAAGGAATTAATTAAAATATCAAATAATAAGGTCTTGTTGTTCAGATGAAAATCGGATAAAACAATGTTTGCAAACAAATGACAAAATAATCATTGAGGAGAGATAAAGACACCATTGAATTGATTGAATTGATTGCAGTCTTTCTTTATTTATATGAATGTCGTTAAAAGAGATCTCTATATCTCTCAACAGTTATATCCCGTTATATGTCGTGCAGTAAAGTATGATTGCAGGCGAATCACAAAACACACATAAACTCTGATTTTGGAAACTAATAAACTTTTATATGATTTTCACAAACGATACCATTTCTGTCAATAGACTATGAATTTGTGTTCATTTCTCGTAAAAGAGCTCTCAATTACATCAGAATAAGCTATCCGTTTAGAGTTCATTAACTTTTCTTTTTAACAAATATTTTAAATACAAATAATGATATTTAAAAAACTTAATTTTGTTGTTGAAATAAAATAAAAATAAATATTTAATTAATTTCCATTCAGTACTTATTAAAGTGGAAATATTTGCCACAACAAATTTAATTCAATAATATTCTATGCAAATTAAAATATAGAAGTCAAAATGAAACCTGATAATATTTAGTGCCTAAACTCTAGCCCAATATTTGTGGTTTTGCGTGAGTTATAGAGTTATGGGGAATAAGGACTCCGATGAACATTAGAGCCAAATATTCTCACTGGAAGAGAGAGAGAGAGAGAGAGAGAGAGCCGAGAAGTTTGCAAATGTAGGGTTAAATGGCATCTGAATGGCACACATGAAGATCTGAATGTCATTGAATTGCATTCTTCTGTTCAAATGCCTCCCAATATAACAGCTGTGCATCTCTTCTGTATTATTGCTTTTACTCAACAAATAGAGAGCTCTAAGTCTTATATTATATAAAACAAGACTAAAGTTTCGCCAGAAATAAACAGCACAGCAGTAATTGCGAGAAAACATTCTTACTTTAGTTTCCAGTTTTACACTTTAGAGCAACTTATCATAAAATAAGTGAAAACCAAATAAAATGGAAAACATATAAAAGAAAGGAAAATATGAAAATATCTCTTCAGTTGTGATCAAAGGAAACAATATCTTTGGATGAGTTCATTGTCATAAAAATAACTGCTTCGACTATATCTAAAATTAAATCGTTTGAATAATCAAGAAATTAATGGTATATACAAATAGCATAGAAATGTATTAAAATATCACAAACAATGCATTTTTGGATGTAATGGAAAAATAAAAGGTAACAAAAAGACAGAATTTTATAGAAGATAAAGAGGATTGAAATTCAGGTCACGTTTGATGCAAAGTATGGCTATTTCTGATCTAAAAGCTTGAGAATAGATAGAGAATAATAATTTGGTGTCGAATGAAGTTCTGCCGCAATATTGGATGAGTTTTATGTGAATATCTTCTATGATATTCTCTGTTATGGTTTGATTTGAATGAAATCTATTGTATGACTCATCCAAACTCATCCAAAAATCCCTAAAATTCTTGCGTCGATGTCATGACAGACACAACACTAATGCAGTATTTCATTGAAACTCATGAAAACGGCTGCAAACAGCAGAAGAAACAGTTGAAAAGAGTGGATGCAGTCGTCCAACAACTGGTGGTCTATTGATTAAACCTTAGAGGGATAGAGGGATTGCATTGCATTGAGAGTGTGGTGTCTCCACAATCTTATGGCTCAGGTTTTCAATGAATTTAGTGGCACTCAGTTGTCTGCAATGGCTGTGAACTTCAATATGAGTTTATATTTGTCTCAGTATTTGGATCTTAAATAATGCACATCTTTTACACCAATATGTCTAAACTGAATACTTCTTTATTTATTTAAGACTATATGAATCAATACTAAACTATTGCCTATGCTTTGGGCGGCAGTGCTATTCACTGCTATCCACTGCACTAAACTATATTACTATTTATTGCTTCAAAACTCTTAAGACATAATAACACAATCAATCGATACCTCAAAACTCAATATTACTCGTACCAAACAAATGCCTTTCCCAGCCTTTGATTAAATTAGCCTAAAGATAAGGTGTTTCTTACATTTCCAGGCAAACAACAATTTTTCAGTTTTTTAATTTATTACTCAAATGTATTCCCATATATGACGATAAGAATTACAGGAATTGAATTGAAAAACTCAAAATTCAAAATTTTTTACTCACACTATTTATTCTTATCGTTTGTATCATTTATATGTTATATTAAAAATCTCTTTAAATAATAAATTCTTTTTCTTTCTGAATACTATATTCTTATACAGTATTGTATTCTTACATATTGTATAAAAAATTAATATTTGCTCTAAAGTTTAGAGTCGAAACATTTATTAGATTAAAATATATATAATTGAATACTTAGAGAATCTTCTATTTATTCTCTTTTTTGTGTGTAAACCAATTGCATGAATAGTGTGTCAACTCTTAATTATCTCAACTGTTTAGACATTAATTTGATTTCAAAGACAATCATTTGGTGTCAGTTGTGATGAAGTAAATGCAAACACAACTAAATGTGACTCAAAATGTTTTGTTAAACAAACTGTCATTTGATTAATTAAATAAATAATTTCCTAACAGTAAGACATTTCTCAAGTTTTATTTCGTTTCACTCTTCAAAGCAATGGATATATTGAAGAATTGCTAATAAATAGCAAAATGCAAACACTCTTGAGTTGACTGCTGAGCGAAATGCTCTCTAAATATTTGGTTTTATATTACAAATGATATTTAGAGTGAGAAGTCGTGTGTCAGACAGAGACCACACATTTTGCTTAACCGTAATAATTAAGAGATGAAAGGATGGGTCTAACCTTTTCCAAGAAATCCATGTTTAATGAGTTGTGCCTCCATTAGAACCCGAGGAATGAGAAAACAAATGGATGCCAATAAATGGAGGAATGGGGCGATTGGGAGGCAATGTCTCCAAATGAGTTTCAAGGCATGAAATCTTCGTTTTCTTGGCATTTCTTTTGCAGATGTTTTGAGATTTTGATAGATATTAGCGGACGTGTCATGAGTTTTGCGCGGATTTCCCAATTTGTGTCCGTCATTGGAGTAGTTGCCGACTTTCATCATCGCCACGACCACAAAGAAGGGCAACATTACAACACCGGTGCCAATGAATACTACATAAGCGTTGAGCGATGAGAAGGGCGGCTGACCATTAGGCCAGGGAAGCGAAAGGTAAACTGTGAATCGTTTGATACTGTTTGCTATTATATAGACCTATAAATAAATGAATCCAAAGGAATATATCAATAAAATGGGAAAATAAAAACTCCATTTACTTATCGCTACAACCATTAAGTTAATCGAGAAGTGATGTGAAACATACCTGGAATGCCATCACAATAGTGCAGTACCAGATGGACCACAAGCTATTGAGAGTGTAGGTGCGATCCCTTCGCTGACACTCGAATGCCTGCGAATAACTCTGAGAGTGAGAGTACCGACCCTTTACTACTCGTCCACCATTTGATGCCATTTTCCAAAGATTATGATTTGCTTTCTATTAACAACTCATCTCTAAATATAGGAAAAATGGCAAAACTTATACTCTATTTGCTGACTATATTAATAAAATGTTAATTAAGTCTAAAATAAAGTTATGAATATAAAACTAATAACCAAAGACTTAATAGAGAAGTCTATTAACGAATTCGTTTAATAATAATTTCATAATAATTATACGAAATGCACAAATGTTTTGTGTACTCTATTCAACAAAAGTCTCGACAATTTATTACAGCAATCATTACTTAAGAATATAATAAAAATCCAATTTTTAGTTAACGCGGAATTCGGAGCAATAAATTCTTGGGATTATTATTTGGATGTTTGCTTGTAGTAGAAAATTGTATGCATTTTATAATGTATTTGAGTTAATAATAGTTTGTAGTTCGCAATCGAGAAACGCATAAACAAATTCAACATTTATTTTCTTCCCTCATAGCCTTAATGCGTGAATTCAATGGTTCTCTAAATAGAGATTAGTTTATAATTCAGATAAACAGCAATTCTTGAGACACATTCTCAACTCAACCATTGGTACACAAAAAGTTTCAATTAGTGTTGTGTCGAACGGAATAAAGATTAGTCTTTTTGACCGAAAAAACAATTCAATATTACAGTGAAGTTAATGATAACAATGTTTGAAAACATTGTGACTATTATGACAATATTGTCTGAAATTTGGGGGTATCCAAGCAAATATACTAGTCAGTAGTTCCAATTGACCAGGACATAAATACAATATCATCCTGATGGGGCATAACGTGTCAAGTCTTGGCTGTTTTGGTTTCATATAATTAATCAGATGAACGATCAAACTATAGAAAGGTTTAGATATTATATTAAACTAGAGTTGAGTCAAGTCTAGCGTATGAATGATTGGCCACATTCTCACTGTTATTATCACTTCAATGATAATTAATACCAGAGAAGTAGTGATATTTAGCGCTAAAAAGTGTTTATTTGTGTTGTTGGATCAACTTATTTTTACTGTAAAATTACGATTCATACCAAATAATATGCCCTCAAATGACATGTATTTGTAATGAAAGCCAAAATTTATTTTGGGTCCAAATGTGTACGAAATGATACGAAATATCTAATTAACTGAGAGTTAAAGCAATACTCTGTGTTGTAATGGAAAGCAGATGTCACACAACAGGCCATCAATGAGATCCGTTCCACAGCTTAGTCTCAGTTCATATGATTTTTAGTCTTGATTTCCAAAGACAACCAATTATTAGTGAAGGACTAACACATGTGGGCTAAACATTGATTACCATTCAAAGTTATTTAAATTGCTTTTTCTCTAAAAAATCAATTTATTAAAACACAACTACAGTATCACATATTCAGTGATAATCAGTTGAAAATTTTGCTGACAAATAATCTTTGTTTTATTATTTAAGCTTCAGGTTTAACGTTATCTTATGTAACAGTAAATATAATTACATAAAAATACTTTTGTCCTCCAAACTAGTGTTTAAGTTACTATCAAACCGTATAATTAATAAAAATGCAATTTCAATAAATGCATTTCAATATACAATTACAGTAATACCAGAGTTAAGTCAAACATAATTTGGTGACATTTCACAGCAAATACACTGCAGATCAACGAACCAAAGAGATGGACAACTTTTACACATTCGTGAGTCGCATAACTAATGCTCACTATTTTCGTTGACTTTTCTGATATTTTTACACAGAATTAAACGGTTTATATCTCAACGATATATTAGTAGTACTAGTATTCAAATTAAGATAATGAGAGGAAATTGAAGTTTAGATTATGAGCCGTATAACTGTCATATATTTGCTCATTAAAAAAGTAGATAATTATAGGATAAAGTGTTGATTTAATGTCTGATAGTGAAGGACTAACACATGTGGGCTAAACATTGATTACCATTCAAAGTTATTTAAATTGCTTTTTCTCTAAAAAATCAATTTATTAAAACACAACTACAGTATCACATATTCAGTGATAATCAGTTCAAAATTTTGCTGACAAATAATCTTTGTTTTATTATTTAAGCTTCAGGTTTAACGTTATCTTATATAACAGTAAATATAATTACATAAAAATACTTTTGCCCTCCAAACTAGTGTTTAAGTTACTATCAAACCGTATAATTAATAAAAATGCAATTTCAATAAATGCATTTCAATATACAATTACAGTAATACCAGAATTAAGTCAAACATAATTTGGTGACATTTCACAGCAAATACACTGCAGATCAACGAACCAAAGAGATGGACAACTTTTACACATTCGTGAGTCGCATAACTAATGCTCACTATTTTCGTTGACTTTCTGATATTTTTACACAGAATTAAACGGTTTATATCTCAACGATATATTAGTACTAGTATTCAAATTAAGATAATGAGAGGAAATTGAAGTTTAGATTATGAGCCGTATAACTGTCATATATTTGCTCATTAAAAAAGTAGATAATTATAGGATAAAGTGTTGATTTAATGTCTGTCATACCATAACAGTATATGAGTTCTAACTGTTATACCATTTGAAACGAGAAATATAGCCATAAGTCCATTACTGAACTCAGCGTCTGAATCGATGAAACCATTTCTTTGCCGTCGTTTGGCTCAACGCAAGCATTTGGGTGTGAAGTGAACCAAAGGCTCACATTAGAAATGATGTAAAACTCACTTTTTTCCTAAAAGTAGTTTTAATTTAGAAATTTTCTTCACTTCTGCTGTCACTCTGCGCTCCAACTCTTCCACTCTTTGTATGACTTTTATAGCGCTTAAGACTATTCTCTGGAGTAACACAACAACAGCAGACACTCCTCTGATTTTTGTATGTACTCTAAAACTTATAATAGAAAACATCTTTTATATCTATAAAAAACAGTGAAATGTACGTCAAATCCTTGAGATGACAAAATACGGCAGTTATGTAGTGCTGTTGTTGTGCTGTAGGTGTGAATTGTTAATAGCATTAAGTGCTATAATATGGAAAAATGTGTTGCAAACGCTCAGAGCATTATATTCTGGCTGTTAATCAAAATATCGTAAAAATAATTTGTATTAATTCACTCAATAATAAGGACTGAATTTCATTTTCATTTAATACGAATATTAATCAAAACAATGAGAGATTAAATTACAGCCATAATTGAATCACATGGGAGGACATGGTTGGGCTCTACACTCCACACATTCTGCAAATTATTCAAAGATTATACACACAAAACATTCATGCAATTCAAATTGAGAATACAGTAGTGCTTTATATTATTTTCTATGTCATATCAACTCAATCATTAAAAATGCACTGACTTTCTAAAACTATATTTTTGTTTTTATTTTATACAAATGAAATGACAAATAAAATTTTAAAATATTAAATAGTAGTTATAATACTATATTTATAAATTTGTTAGCTTAAAAACAATAACTTTATACTGATGAATAATTTAAAATAATGATACCTTCT
>CAJPVJ010002493.1:0-12958 GCA_905397405.1 Oppiella nova
AGCATTTGGTAACCGTAATCGTATGGACGCATTCTTGTGGTGAGCATACGGTGACCGACCCGGTGATGGCCCACTTTGATGACCGACCTCTTTAGCTTTGAATTGTTAGTTAAGATATAAAAGGCCTCAAGCCATGCAATGGTTATATGAATGACGACTCATACCTGTTATACACTGAATATATACAGCAATAAAATGCAGCCTATGTTGCAAACATATCTCGACTCGACTCGACCTACTCTTATTAAGTAGTATTTTATTTGAAAATTTTAGATTCTTTACAAAAAAAGATCTTTTCGTCTCTATTTATAGTCATAAAATATTTATAACCGATAACCAAACACTTTTGCCCCTTATCTTAAGGCACAGATAATCAAATAATTTCATAATTTTTTATATGATAATTGACGGGTCATTCACAACTCACTGAAAACAAGCGCTTTTTATTATTCAATGTTTCAATTGTAGTATAATTGCAATTATTTTGCATTTTGTCAATCTTTCAATAATTTATGTGTAATGCAATAAAAGTGATTACAATTACATGAAAACAATGGGCCAGATTTGGGAGTTTCCGAAAAACCTATTGAGGCGTAAAATTATTTGAACAAAAATTTCTCGTCTCAAGAGACGATTCAATTGAAGCAATAATTATTTGAAGTAATTATTTGCAACTGTTTTTAGATTTAAGAAAACTAAACGATATAATGAGTGCATATGTGTTGGAAAACAGGTTTAATATATTGAGTAAAAAATTTGATTTTATACTCTTTGAGCATGTCTCATACCTCAAAACCAAATTGATTTCTGAACTTGATTTTATTGTGCTTTATTGTCTGTTGTGTGCGCAGAGTATTCCTTCACTTCCTTTGGTAATATAGCATATGTTTACTAACTCTTTGCTAATTCTTATAGACTTTAATGCAATTTATTATTAGTCTAATACCACAACCAACTGAACCAGACCTCCAACATCTCACTACAAACATAACCGACATGTGAGCTCATTGTGCATCACTAGCATCACAGGTATCCCAAGAGTTATGCAATGGTAGTGAGCCGTCCGGTGCCGACAGGTTTGCCTCCAAAGAGATGTTCTAATTCTGACTAATTATCTCTTCAGTCAAGGAATGCAATGAACACAGGATTTGCATAATATTTAGATTTCAACCATCAATCGCTTGCTTTAGTAACTGTGCCAATGAGCCAATCAGATCCTCCACCACTCAATGACAACAAATTATTGCTTTTATTTCATTGAATCTTAAGTTAAAACCAAATTTTCAAGTCTATTATAAAACACACAAAGTCTATAATTATTTACAATATATTAAGTCTTTTTATAATAATTGAATTTTCACTTAAATTTCTATTTAAGAAATTGTGATTGTAACTATTTTAAAAAGTATAAATAAAATAAGCACTTGATTTCTAAACTCCTGAACCTTTTAATGGACACGTATTAGTTATCCATTTAAAGCACTTCATTAATATTAATGAGGGTTTAGTATTAATAGTAATTTAGTGTAATATAACTAAAATGATATAAAATTTGAAACTAGTATTTTGTTGAATTCAAGAATTAAGTTAATTATAACAAGAGTCGAGTTAAATGAATAAATTTCTAATTTTGTTTTTATGTTATTTTGATGTTCAGATAGAGATAATAAAAAATTAATTTAAAAAATAATTTATTTTAAATTATTTTTAACACAATTTTGTATTAAATGTGTTTCTGATTTAATTGAAAATTCATGTGTCAATGGGCTCAACACCAAAAATACATTTTGATCCTTTATTATAAGACAAAATAATAATCTTATTTTCATTTGTAAAACTATTTGACAAAATTATTTTTAAATTAATCTATGTTTACGAATTTTATATTTATAAGTGTCTCTTGAAACTTTAAAATTGTTTGAATTTTAAATCTTTAAATAAATTATAATTATTATAAATTTAGATAGAATTTAAACTAATATAATATCAGCTAAACATGAATTTTAATTGTACTGTAAATCGAATTGACTTTCAAACCTTGATTTTAAATCAAATTTATAAAAAAATAAACTCAGGGCTACAAGACTAGACGACTACTATATTATATTAATACTATACTATATTAGTATTTGGCAAGTATTTATATTTTAATTAATATTTAAATTCGAAATGTTCTAATTAATCTAATTAATCTATAATTTGCCTATTTTAAAATAATTTTTTTGCAGTAATAGTTACAAAAATTTTTAATAATTTATAAAAACAATTCCAAATATATTAATATTATATTTAATTATATAATTACTAGTTATATTGATTTCTAAAAATTAAAATTCATATAACTTAATATATTATAAATTATATAGTACAAATTATTATGTACTATATTTTTAATGGCAAACAACTGTATCTTAATATTTTCAAATTATTTAATAATCATTTTTATAAACCGTTATAGTTGTATAATGTTAACTGTTATAGTGATACAGTAACATCATAATGAAATTCTCAGAATATATAACAGGAATTTGTTAATTATAATAATAATAAGTTTTATTATTAATAATTGTCCCAAAAATAAATTATACAGAGGATTATGATGATGATTAAAAAGTATCATTACAACACTCGTTTGAAAGCTTTTCAGTAAAACCTCTATAACGTAAATAGATTTAAACATTTCATAGATTTATGGTAGATTTATCTATACTGTATAAATACTGCAAATAACTGTATATTAAGATTTATGCACACATTTTGAATGTTATTCAAATTTTTTGAATTTAACAGTAAACAAGAAATAGAGAAAGTTTACAAAAATAATGAACGGTATTTAAATTGAATAACAAATAAATTAGAAATAAAATTGTGCTTGAGCTCACCGGAATGTGTAGAATGAGAAGAATGACACCCAATAAGTAATAAATTAGTGAACGATAATAACAACACAATTAATAGTTGAGAATTCATTTTTAATAGTCTCGGGTAAATGTTTATCCATAGTTATCCAGGAAAGTCATGTTATTTGAATAGTTGCACAACTGTTGCACGGATTAAGCATAAGAAGCGGTGCTGTGGTATGTGTGCTGCGATCGCACTGTGCTTTCAATACCTGTGCTTTCAATACCAAGTTATCCAGGAAAGTCATGTTATTTGAATAGTTGCACAACTGTTGCACGGATTAAGCATAAGAAGCGGTGCTGTGGTATGTGTGCTGCGATCGCACTGTGCTTTCAATACCTGTGCTTTCAATACCAGTTCATTGGATTCATGTTCTCCAGAGTCAAACAAACGGTACACATAAGTAGGGCCTCCAGCAGAACAGGTGCAACCACTCCAACACTAGTCCAATGATCACCACCACAGACACCAAAGACCTGTTTCTCATGAATACCGTATTCTACTTACTACTACTCCATTGAGATGCTAGACATCTACCGACTAATGCTACAAATCTCTATAATCTTCTGTTTAAATATAGTATAGTTTTAGTGATGTTTTCGGATAAATTTAATTAATAAATTAAATCGTATGACGAACTCTACCAGTAATTCAATTTTGCCCCAGAGATGTCCCATTTTAGCCATTTGTTTGTTAACTATCTCGGGAACCATANTTATAATAAACTATCGATAAATTATGGAAATAAATCAAAATTTCATATTACAGTACATATCACACAATGTTATGCTTTGCCTTAACTAAGATTTGCATTTATAATAAATAAAACATTAATAAAAAAAATAAATTATTATCGAAATAGAAGCTCAAGTGCTGTGAGATCTCAAGTTTTAATTGCTTTCTACTTTTCTCATCAAAATCATTGAATTAAAAGATATTTTTTGTAACTTTATTATCTTATAAGTTATAACTTATATTATAATATACTTTACGATTTACAATATTATTTCGCAGACGTTTCTCATAGATAATCAAAAACTGATAATCAAGAGAAAATCAAACTGAAACTGATAATTAAAATTGTTTTGTAAGCAACTAATGGTAACCCATATTATATGGTGGTATAATATGGTATAATATGGTAGTATATACCCATACTTTTGGTGGTTTTGCAGCTTGAAGTCGCAAGTGATGGGCAATAATTGAAGAAATTATTAGTGCATTCATAGCATTGAAAAGAAATTTTGCAATCAAGACAAAAAATATTCATTATGTATTTGAATAAATGAAAAAATGACATTTCATTTAATGATGTGAATTAAATGGAAACTAATTATCTTATTTCTTAAACCAGTTTATGGTTAGCATTGTTCTTGATTGTCGACTATATCTGACAGTTTTGATCATAGGGTGAAAATACAAACATTTAATTACATATTGTTTTACAGAATTAACTTAAGGTCCAAACAAATAACAAAAATTAAATGACTGAATATACAAATGCTTTCGTAATGTATAACTTAACTGAAAACATCATTCATATAGTTATGTCAAATGTCTTAATGTCTTATGTACTGCACTTGACCTCATCAGTGATCATCACAGACCTCAGACATTGTCAACAATAGCTTATGTTATACAATAAACTGTGTGTTAGCTATTGTACTCAATGGATATGTGATGTATATCCATGTATAAGAGAATAATACCAGTACTAGTAATGCCATTGCTTTTAGTTATAATAAATAATAATATTATACAATTATTGTTTAGCCATAAGAGATAAAGTGTTGAATCAGTGATTTGACAATTTTCCATCATTTCTAGGTTTATATTATAATATCCATCTTCACAACAAAAGTTTTGTTTCGATAAAAACAACTATTTTTTAGAACAATATTCAATAAAAATACTAAATTTATTCAAAAAATTAATTCTATCTCCAAATCAGTTGTGAACTTAATTTTAAATTAGAAATTGTTTTCTTATTCTTCATAGGAGTCTAACAGTCACTCCATGGACTCAATAGAAGTAATTTTAAAACAAAACTTTAAAAATTTCTTATGAAAAGCATTATTATTATTATTCAATAACTGAATGGCAAATAAGAGTACGTTTGCTCGGAGTTTGTGCAAAAGTTGTTTGATTTCAAACATGTGTATCGAATAACTGTATAAACAAAGCAAACAAATGAAGAAAAACCGGAATCTAATGGACTTATAGTCTCTGATATGAATCGCTTGGATGCGATCTTCCGCACAGCGATGCGAATGATTACAAAAGAAAATTTGTGAGAAATAATGCGGAAGAATGGCAAGAATTGGTCTCAAAAATGTACATATTTTCCACTATTTATACAATACTTGTGATGGCATTCAAAGAGACGCCAAATTATACTCCGAGAGTCAATGAAGCGATCGATGAGCATAAGTATGTGTCCCATACAGGCATACAGACAACTCGCAAGTCAGGTCTAAACACAATACTATGATTGCTATTATTACACAATACATGCACTTATTATTATCTAAATATTCAACAGATCAATATCTGTCTCTTGTTTTTACGAAGCGAACCGCAAAACTCATCCATGCATTCGTCATTACATTCATTTCAATTGCAGTTAAACTTCAGATCCTCTCAACTACTCACAGCAAATGCAATCAAACATTTATTTTTCAATTTATATATTTCTTTATTAATTCCTATAATAAAATGCCTATTTATTTGGTTTTAATATTAATTCAATTGTTTTTGTTAATAAGATGATCGTTTTATTTATTGAATTTATTTGTAATCTATTATAAATCAGACAAAATATCGTATTGAGTGAACAGAGGCTGAGGCACGTAAATGACCTAAAGATGTCCCACTTTTCAACATAACATATACTGTAGTTCTTCTCAATAGATGTTCATTACATACAACAGTATATCTCTGTTTCGCTATTTTACACAAATTCAGGCTCTCATGAATTGCCAGACATTGTGTCCATTCATTCACGTAATTTCATTGAGATTCTGATTCATGTAAATAATGTAAACTGAAGTTTGACTGCGAAACCTATAAGCCTATATCGCATATACATGACAGGCCTCCCATCCTTTCATCCCCTAAAGGTTCTGAACCGGGAAGTCAGTGATGGGCTGTTGGGCTGTTGGACTCATAGGCTCTCAATTCAGTCGGATATCCAGAGGAGGCGTCAAACATAACGATGCGTTTCATTTGATTTAATTAAATATTCGCATAATTTCTCATAAATATGTTCACGTATTAAATAAAACTATATTTCATTAGGAGATCATTCATTAGACAGTGAAACCAGAGATGAGTTCACTTTCCATTAGTTTTTCAATCTATTGAAAATGTTTTATTTTTTCAATCATTAGATATCCTTTTATTAGTTTTAGTCTTATCTCAGATAAATGCATAATTAGTCCATTAAAACATAGATATAAAAAAGCCCAGTTTTTCAAATGAAATAAAAGTTTAATTTTAATAGTATTTTAAAAGTTGTTTAGTTAAAAATCAAACATTTGTTAATAAATTGTATTCAATTTAAAATAGGTCTCGGAGTGATTGCTTTTTTATGATACTTTTGTCATACAATCAAATGCTTTCACATAAGAAATCTGTAGGCGTTATGTAATTATGGAATTAAATGCTTATTCATTGTATGCCTTTATATGAACTTAATTTCACATATAATTCAACTAATTTTTACAACAATTCAACGATTATTAATACTAACAATCATTACAAGACATTATAACATTAGATTACAAGTGAAGGGAACCTAATTAAATATAATAGTTAGCCCTAAAAATGCTTTTAAATCCATAAAAGTGCAAAATGTATATTCAATACTAAATGATTCATAACTTTCTAATCTATTTCGGTCTTGATCATAGCCCATAAAATGAGTCAACGTATCACTAAATTAAACATTAAATAAAATCTTCATAATTATATGGTTAAAAAGTTTTTTGTAAACTTGATTTTCAAGAAAGGTTATTTGAAATGAACAAATATTTTAATTATTCCCTCAATTATTGGTGGTGTAAACGGTTTAAGAATACAAAAAACAATTTAAACTTTTAAATTATATGTTTGTGAGAAAAGATATTTAAAGATCTAATCGTGCCTTACATTAATCTTTAAATATTTTCAAATAAATTACATTTAAATTTGCAAAAGTTGCACAATTTTGCAAACATAATGAATTGAATTCAATGTTATTTAGATTTGAAATTATTATAATATAAACTTTTAATTCGATATTTAAATGAAATTGTTAACATTTTTGAAAACTATTATAATAAAAAAAGATTATTTATTTTCATTTGATTAATGAGTTGTTTGCAAAAAATATTGAGTGGAAACGATTGAAACTACGGCTAAGAATTTGGTAGTTATTTAATTTGGATTATATATTGAGTTCATTCATAAACAGTTCAATAGTTGTCTCCCATTCAAAGAATCTGTGAACACATTAAACACAGTTATAAAGAAAATTTTGACACTTTTCTAACCATTTATCAAACAATACGAGCACTTATTAGTTAAACTCTTAATTAGATAATATTTGTTTCTTACCATTTGTATACTTTATGAATGTATTCACTTTTTATAAGAAATGATAAATCATTTAAATCTAATTGGAATCAAATCATTGAAATCTGGAATAAATTCATTTATTCATAAAATAACTGAAATTCTTTTGGTTTAGTTTTGTTGAATGTTAAATATTTTACAAATAATTTTAAAAAATTAATATTTAATTCAAAAATGAGCTGAATTTTTAAATAAATTATAAGTTAATATTGTTCATTAATAATAAATACATGCTGAAACGTTTTACTATATAAATGTTCGTAACTCATAATAAGTATTTTGAATAAAAACTATTTTATAAATAAATTATTAATTAATAAAACTAAAAGTATTTTATTGAACATAATCAAATATATTTAATGGTGCAGTAAATTACTGTTAATCATAAACAACATCATAATGTTATATATTATATAAAGCTATAACTTATAAATGTTAAATTATTTAATGTATTATAATAACAAAAAACATTTAATTATAAATTGACAACTTAGAAATGTCGTACAGTCCATATTACATGTTTATGAATTAATGATGAGAAAATAGCCTCAATTGTGGTCATAGTATGTCATACCTTACAAATATAAATATTTACAACATAAGAGCCCAAATATGTCACATTTGTCATTTTTCAAAGTATATTTAAGAATGTTAAAAGTTTCAAAATATTGCCCTTAAAATTATTTTAATTTAATATTAGTTAGTGACAACATTTCAAAACCAACTTGTCAGTATTTTTATTAGCGCATAATAATTATTTAATTGAAAGTAAATGTTTCAAACATCACCAATTAACATCAATTATGCTAATGATTGAATTGAATGTTAAATGTGAAATGATATTATCAAGTGTGGAGTCCTTAACTCTAGGACTTATAATTTAAACATAATTATAGTATATTTTTTTATAAAATATTCAATGTTATACGTAGTATTAAAATAATTTATAATTAAAAATATATTATAAATAAAGCTTAACTAGCATAGCATAACAGATGCTTAATATCAATTAGATACCATTAGATAAATTGCAATAAATATTGAAAAATAAATGTCAAGTATGAGTCAATGATTTTATATAAATACCATGGTACATGGTACACCAAATAAAGGTACATGTAAGTTATATATAATATAATCAAAAGTCTTAATGGCTTTCATTCTCATCATTGGAGAGATCTCTTCCAAATCCACACGAATAGGACGAGTCGGAGGACAGGGAGAGACAGACTTGACGTCAATAAAAACTTTTTATTTAATACTATTTTTTTCGAAAGGAGTTCAACTGTGGGACAGTCTTCCTCTCGATATTAAATCCAAAGACAAGATATGGAGATTTAATTCAAGATTTAAAGTCTTCTCTTTTAATCATATGATTATCACATGATTTTATAATTTTTTTTATAATTCTATACATAATTGTTATTTTAATGATTTTCAATTATCTTATATGTTATTAAGAATTTCAGTGAAAGCCAAATATTATTGATAGAGATTTCAAATAAAGTTTCATTAACTTTTTTTTAAACTATACACTATCTAAAAGAATCAATAGATAAAAATATTAAAATATTAAAATTATTTTAAAAATTGTTGCTTATGAAACAACACTGTATAAACCTGCGTGTAACCTATGAATATGTAGTTTTTAAAAAATAGTATCATACTGTATTTATAAGTTAGTAGATTAGATTTATAGTAATTAATTGAATTTTATTTTTCAAATATTTAAATATATCTGTGTGAGCTTTAATATAACTGTGTAATTGGGTGCAACATGACTTTGTATTCTAATAAAGCAGAGTTGAAAAGTTTGTTTCATATTTCTCACATAAGTTCGATAATATTAAATACAAATCAACTGTTTATGAAGTAATGTTTAATAAATTGTGTGAACGTATTAAGGCATTCAAATGAAATATGTTTGTGAACAAAGTTGTCATATAATATCAAATAAGTTGAAATTCTTATTACTTTTTGTGAACAATTCGTGTCAAACAAGTGAACGCAAACTCAAAAGGATCTTATCTACAAAATGAGTTTAATTAAAAAATATAAAAACTAATAAAATTAGTAAAAGTATTTTTTGCACATAATTATGTGAACTCATGTGAACAGAAAATTTCAATTTTTCTTATATTTTTTCCACTGAAAGGTATACTTTTGCCAAAAAATAATTTTTTATTTCCTGATTGAGAAAATATTTCATTAGAAATGACTTCTCTTCTCAATTTTAATAATAATATTAATTATTTGATTTTCCAAAATAGAAACTTTATAATAAAAATAATTTCTTTTAAAACTATATTTTCTCAACGAAAACAAACTTTTGATATTCGCATACATTTGACATGAAATAAAAATGAAGACAATGAATTGTTTCCTCAATTAAAAATGGGTTTTCACTTAACTTTTATTATGTTATAACATATTCTCCAATAATATATTCAATCAATTTCTAACTTTAAGTACTGGTATAATAAAATTTATTCAAATTTTCTGTAAAAAGTGCTTACAAGTTAGTTTTAAAATATAGTATGGGACTTATAAAATCATGAGAAAATAATTAATTAATTTACAATAGTGTTAGCTACAAGTAATATATTGTAACTTATACTGTGTGTATAGATAAGTATATAAATATAATCTATTTATAATTTCATATTTGAGAAATTTACTGAATAATGTTTTACTTAATTATGATATGATATGAATGACCTCAATGTTTGCATTTTCCTCATTACTACATAAAATTCGTTTTTAACTAAAAATTAAAAAATGCTTAACACGAAATTAAACAAACAATTAATAGACTTGATGAACTAATAAATAATGTATTGTAATCTAATTACAAACGAAAAAATAAATTACTTTTACTAAAAATCTCTTTAAGAAATAAAGTTGTCCTGAACTACAACTTTAGGCCATTGTTTTGAAGTCATGAATAAAATCGATTGAATTCACAACTGGACGCCAATATGTTTGACAGTTAATGTTAGATTAATAACACTTTTTTAATGGCACACAAAGTCCATAAAATATTTGCACTTCACTTCCGATTTAAGAAATGATAGAAAAATGGTTCACAAATTAATTAACATTAAAACTAATTCTTCCCTTTGGATGAACTTTTATTCCCTGAGATTAACATCTGATTAAATAATTTATTAATTATTATTTTTGTTAATGTACTAAATATACGATGTAATACATATTTATATTATTTATAATATGCACAAAAAACTATTGAGATAACTTAATTAAATCAACGAAAAGACCACATTATTTTCATAAATATTGTAACATTTAATATTAAACCATGTTATAACATCAATAAAATCGTTTAACAGAATTTAAAATTATTAAATAATAATTTGAGTTTCAAACCCTTTTCATAATCAATGAGGAAGTTGCCCACAATATCATTAAATTTAATAATTACTGTAATCATAAACTTGAATATCGGTTGGGATTATTGAATTCAATGATAGTGTGTCACAATATGGACTAATGGGATAACAGATACAGAATGTGACCGATCGTTTTGTTAAATCTACCGATATAAGTTAAATCATTTAACTTAAATGCAATATGATATTTAACATTAATGGTTATATAATATTATGCACTAATACTGTAGAAAATAATGAGCTATAGAAGTGTAATTAATGCTATTTATCTGTTGCCGACAATCAATAACTTAAAAAGTGTATCAAATATGTGTTTCACAATAAGTGTCTTTAGTCTCGTAATGATTAATAACTAATTGTCTTTACATAAGTTAAATAGAAACTTAAATAATATGCAAATATATTATGGTGATATTTATGTCAAAATAAATATAAAAATATTTTCTGTATTTATCAATCTTATGATTATTTAATATGAAAATTAAAATTGATTAATAAATGAGAAAGAATTAGTAATTATAATAAAAAATAATGCTCCAAATACAAAATGTTTTGAATCCTTATTTTGCCATTTCTAGCAAACATTCGCTGCCAATAATTATAGAAAATAATATATTAAAAGAAAACAACAAATAAAAGAAATATAAATTACAAAATAATAAATGCGACCAGAGACTATAAATCGTTGCTCTAATAAATCTAATTAAATAAAAAACATATTTGAATTTATAATATTTGTGTTCAAATATAACAGCACTTGATTACAGGAGAGATGGCATTGTCTGATAAAGGGATTAACAATTATCAGAGGTTTGAGGTGTCATTCATTCAATTTGAATCGATTTATTAGACTAAACTCAATATTTAAATATTTAAATTTCATTCAAAACTAATGCATTACTATTGAGATATAATAAATTGGAGATTACATTCATTATAGACTCGATTCACCGGTTTTGTAAATATTAGTTTTAAATATTAGATAAATGCTATTTTGTAATTTAAATTTTCAGATAATTTTGCTTTAAATTATAGTTAATTTTCACCAAAACAAACAAATCAAACGTACGAACAAATTGAAGGATAAAGACATGCCGTGTAAAAACAAACGTCTAATTTATTAATTTTAAAAATAAATAACAATTTTAAAATTTTAAATATGTAACAAAATCAAAGGATTAGTAACATTGAATATTTTAATTAATGTTAATTAAAATCCTAAACTAATATTAGTTATGTTCCAGATCTTCAATTATTTTTTTTCTTATCGTTCATATCGTATCGCAAAATCTGTTTTACTCTAATTATGAGTTAACAGTTATGTTATATAATATATATCCAGTTTTGACTAAACTAATCTAGTGAATTTTACTGTTTTTATTCATCGTTTCACACACGTTTGTTTTAATTTTTGTTAATTTTAGTAATATTTTTGCACATCACATATGCCCGCGATTTTAGGCTTATTAGTAAGACATGAATTTTAGATAAAATATTTTCTAACGTTAAAGAAATCCTACAATTTGTTGAGCAAATAATTATTAATTGCCTCCAAATATCTTTAATATTTGTTAAATAAAAAATGTAATAATAGGTCAATAGTTTTTAATTTAAACAACAAATACCTAAAAACAACAAATATTTCAAGAATTTATTTAATGTTATGCTTTGCGTAAAAATTACAAAAATTCAATTAATTCACAATTAATCGGTTGTTAGTAAAAGACTTGACACCGAAAGGAACAGGCGGTCAGTTACTATACTTTTTGTCAATTCCTGAATTTAAATGTTTTAAAATGTTTTAACTAATTTTCAAAGGCTCTACTATGCTATTTTTATTGACAATCAATTATCTAAAGCAATTAAATAGTGTCGCGAAAAAATTCATTTTGTATTCAGCGAACCGTATATTCAAATACAATATAATCTAACAAAGAATATATTAGCAAAAACTTTGACTCCATTCAGTTGTCTATTATTTAGCTCTTATCCACATATAAGACACTGAATAACACTTTTATCACATTAATTGT
>CAJPVJ010002494.1:0-12957 GCA_905397405.1 Oppiella nova
CCGCCTACAACTTTGGGGACAGGGGTAAGTCCTGCTGAGATTAGAAACCATGCCCACGGGCGATATTGGAGAATGACATGGTAAAGTTTGTTGACTACAACAGTGTCTCATTGATCACAGCGGTAGTATACCTCTAGCAGAGTAACTGGTTCTGAGTACAACCTTAGCTTTCCAGGAATTCGCATAGCCATTGCACTGGAAGAACATTCTCTGGCCAGGTCAATTGATATCATACTCATAATGCCACCATCCTTGCCCTCGCTTCATTTTTCTCCCTAGTAGGAACTGAGTGGTAAACAGAAAAGGTATCCAGACCAGCAGATGTGTCATCAAACAGGGAATGCATCATATACTGGACGGTTTGAGGTGCAGATTTGAGCGAAACTCGGCCTCGGAGGCCTCCAGGATTACAACCCAAGCCTGTGCTTACATACACCAGCTTGAACAAAGGAGTGGTGCAGCCGAATTCTAAAGCGCCTGCTTGATTGGTAATGTTCCCGACGTTCATTCCAGGTCCCAACAGCACGAGCGATGTGCTCAGCTGGCTGGCAGACCCTAAGAACAAGCCTCTCATCAGCATGGACAAGCCTCGCCAGTACTTTGCTATGACCTTCCGCAACTTCATCATCAACTGGGGAGGTCGAGTTCCAAAGGTAGACATCGTTGCTCTTGTCACAACCCTGGCAGCTCATCCCTGAGAACTTGTATAAACCTTCCTTCAAGGACGTTGCATCCGCTATCGAAGCTCAAGAATGACCTCAGAAGGGGTTTCGTGTTCGTGGCTGGTTGTTGCAAGAGTCAATGGTGGCTTCCAAGCTTTCTTCCTGGCAACAACTAATGGCACTGTGTGTTGCTCTACGGTTCTACGAACTTGAAAACTGACCCACGAAAACAACCGTGACGGCGCCTTTAAAGGCTTGTCATATACCAAGCAGGTGAAGGACGCATAATATATCTTGCCATGTGAAGGTGGATACTACTATTCACCTCTTGCCCTTGGGGAAAGGGTGATATTCCAGCAGATTGATGTCCCTAGCCATCTTGTGAGCGTCTACATCTTTTTTTCTGAATCAACTAGCTGCCCCTATGTGACCAGTGAGCTTCTTCTGAAAAGCAACGGCTTTCCTTATGCAGAGCCCGTGCGACGGCTCCACTGACTCCAACAACAACATCGCGCTCTTTGACGACTTCTTCAACGCCGCGAACAAAGTCATCCAGGACAACAACCTGAACGTTGAGTTCTACATCGACCAAATTGCAGCGTATGTTTCTCTTCCTGGCCGTCTACTTTGATTGCCCTTAATCATTAGAAAGAGCAAGGCCGGGAAAATAGATTGCTCCCCACTTTCCAAGCTTGGTTCTTGGCAAACCATGTGGTTCTGTGCTAGTGGACAATGGAGCTTCAAAGCAGCAGTATCAGGTGCTCTTTCCTCTCCTCAACTCTTCCTTTGTTGCTCGTTTCCTTTTTGGGTCCCCTCGAAACAGTTGGTACTTCATATCATATTACGTCCTTACAGGTCGGGCAATGCGTCCTGCCTGGCGGACAGATGGAGACCTTGGGTGTCCACTTGGGACAGAGCTGTGCTGGACAACCAGGCGCAGTCGAACACTACCTCTAACGGAGACGATAGGTTCCAGGTAACGAGGCAAAAAAAGCGGCTTGATCCATTCTATGCTAGTAGACGTCAGTTGCTTTCTGTTCCCTCCCTTGACTTGGAAGCAAAACGAGAGGGGTTTTCTGCGGAACATGAGAGACTTGCGAAAGGTGCGTCGTGAAGTTGATGCGAATAGCTACTGTCGAAGTGATAAGACGTACGATGGATTAGGTCCACATCCGTCTGGCTTTTTATTTTTCTGGCCGCTCATAACGACTTGCTGACAACATTGTTGTGTCAGGGATGCCCGGCACCCAAAGTCGATTTGCAGCATGACAAGAGTTAGGAAAGCATTGACACTTCGACAGTAGAGTAAAGTGGTAGGACGAAAGTAGCCTTGAAAGAAGCTATTTCTGAACCCTGACCTAAGGGTTCGAACGGTGGATCATAAGTGCCGCCTCTAGGCTATGCTCTGGGATCCAAGTCCGACCGCTGATAGTGCAAGTTGACAAATCGAACTCGAACGCAGCTGCGATGTTAAGCAGGCAGACCTTGAGGGGTCAGAAAGATGCCACTTCAAAGTTGTTGTTAAGTATCACTGCCTCTGTAGTACGCTGGTAACTTCTCTGGAACGTGATCGCAACTTTTTCCTTGACCTGTGCAGGTCATGAATCGTGGAGAGCTGACCGCCCAGTGGCAGCAGTTCGCCAACAACTCCTTCTTCAAGTTTGGAAAGTCGCCCTACCCAATCGTACTATACGAGGTCCGCCCCGATGAGCTCTTTGACCTGCCCTTCGTCTGCTTGCGTGGCTGACTCTTCGTGTACAGTGCTTACCTTTCGGCAGCGCGGTTTATGTCATTAATCTATGGTTCATTAGTGGAGCAGCCCGAACCAAATGTTTGCCTTGTACTTATTGCGTAATCGTAAATATGATCAAGCGTGGAGTCCTGGGTGTGTGAATCTAGTACTCAGAGTAACTCAACAAAGGAGGGTTGCAGAGATTTGAGGGGAAATCCCCACGTTGGCTGATGACTTATTTCCAGGCTCATAGATTCTGGAATCCAAGTCCTCTGAACGCGCACAATGTCTTTTTCCCCACGGCTGGACTGTACTGCAAGCAGTGTACTTGCGTTTCTTACTTGCCCAGGCGGTCGCTTCGTACGGATCGAACTTCGGAGTATTCTCACGCGGTTGATCGCTGCTTTCAAAGCCATCATGCCCCTACTTTACAGATTCAAAGGGATGGGAGAATGGTGCATGAAGCAGGAATCGAGCCTTGTAAACGAGACCTACAGATGGTCAAGTTTCAAAGATGAATTTTGACTTCTCCTGCAGCCAAATGACGAGCCCCGCATAAACTTCTATCAGGATATCTATCTCAGCAGCGGGCTCGATCACACGCCAGGTGGGCCTCATTTGTAGCCAAAAAAGATGGGCTAAGGAAGAGGTTGGACGGATTCTGGTAGACTGAGCTCGTAAATTAGAACAGCTTCTCGCCTGATCAACTGGTCCACCTGATGAATCCGTTCCTTTTTGATCGACAGACACAGGACGATATTGGCAGGGTTGAATTTGACTCCCGTCTCGATTTGTCAAGGTTTGTGTTTTCTCCTCTGTTGATATCATCCCCGCAATCCCACGACGTAGAGTGCAACAGGCCCAAAGGCTACATGATCATACCCTTTCGCAAGCTTTCTCCCCCCTTTCCCGTTCCTCTGTTTCTTGTACGAATTTCTTTGAGTGTGAGTTCAAAGGTTTCTCTCTTATCTGCAGGGTTCCGCATTGCCACCAACATGGATCCCGCCATGTTCAACCTGTACTCTGGTTCTCGCTCACTGAAGACGGTCCACGCCCAGATTACCAACGATACCGCCTTCAATGCTAGTAGCCCAGCAAACAACCGGGTCGCTGGTTACGTCATCTGGCCACAGGTGCGCACCTTCCAAACTCCCATTGCTAAGTCCCCTCTTTATGGTAAAAAACTTCTTACTTCGTGGCCTGGATTGATGGGGTGTGCATATTCGCCTCTTGCGTATGAAAGTTGTTTGGTCTTTCGAAGGCTCCGGTTCTGGCCTGTTGTAGTTTCAGGATTGTTCTCACAAGGCAACTGCAGATTTGCTGCGATCTTAGAGCCTCAGTACAAGGATCATCGCATTGGTCTGGGGATCCGGCGACTTCGTCTCGAGTCGTTTTCATGAAGCGCCATGCCAGGGTTCGTCGGCATTCAGTTCCAAAGGTTCCTCCCAATGGAGTTCAAGATTTCGGCTTCCGGTCCTCTTCTCACCTAGCTTGTTGCCTATTCTACGCCCTCGTTTCCAGTGTGTAATCCCGGTGTATTTTACTTGTGCAGACTGTCATCATCCCAGGCACCAACACTTTCACGATTGCGACGATTTACAATGACAACACGCAAACGTACCGGTACATCGTGCACTCAGCCCCTGCCCCTCAGGACGTGAGCAATGTTGGCGGCCCACTTCCCAGGTAGGTCTCAGACCTGAGAAGCATTTAAAGCGAGTCCAGACACAGTCGTTGCTCATCAACAGTTGCAAAGTGGGGGAAGTAAAAATGTTGAACTCTGTCAGTTTGAAGGTACAGCGGAAGTCCGGGCGAAGCAAGGCTAATGGAATCGATGGGGGCTGATTAAAGGACTGAACCGTAAATAAGCGGGAGGTAGGAAGCGGAGCGCTAAGAGCTGGTTGGATCGAGAATTCAAAGAACGGGACCAGAAGACCTTTAAGCGGATTCATTTGATTTAGATCTGTCAAGCGAACTCTATGTACTGAACCCTAACACACCGACATCCAGACTGTGCTGAAAGGGACCGTTCCTGTCCTCAGTGAAACGGAACGAGGAGGGCAGTGCAGGCTCTAGGAAAAAAGTCTCCAGAAAGAACTTTACATTCGACACGGTCAATCCAAAGTCGATAAGGCAGTTCGCTTTTAGTTAGCGTTTATAGCAAGTCCTTCCTGAGCTTGCAAGCCACCCTTTCTCCGCCTTTCCGAGCAAACGCCCTCCGCCAAGCAACACATTCTGTTTGTCAATTACGGGTCTCCCGCTTTTATAGCTGCTCTCTTTTGGCACGGTGGCATTGAGGCGACGAAATGCCTTTGCTACAGTCATTCTGGAGCACTTTATCCAACTCCCCCACATTTAACTCTCGTTCCAAAGTCGTCAATGGTTTCGAAGCTCGACCCAAGACCTGATCAACATTTGACACTCTCGCTGATAAGCACCGGGGGTCCAGAGTCTGCTTTCATTTGTCGAGCTAAGGGTGCGCTGGGGTATCGAGATAGTGTCAAAGAATCACTGGCGCTCGTCTTTTCTGCAGGGTTAAGATGCAGAACTATACCAAGATTAGCAGCGGCGCCCTGCCAAGCCCCCCAGCAGGCATTCTGACCTCCGCGGGGCAGGTTAACATCAACGGTAACCAGCTCGTCTGGGCGACCAACAACACCGCTATGATTACGTACAAGCTCGACGGCTCTGGTAAGATGGATTTGTTCCTTGGTTACTGAACCCTGAACTGTCCAGACGGAAGAGAAAGTTGGCGAAGGTTGGAGTCTACAGGAACGAGCATTCAGTCCTCAAGGGGCAACTCTTGCATCAGCAACGCTTCAAAACGTGCTCCGACGTCAGATAAAGTCCTCTTAGGCTTCTGATTGATGCACCTAAGCAATTCTTTACTCGGTATTACTTTTTCTGCGCGAGCATGGTGTCCAGTATACATGTCTGCTCCACTGGAGAGTACCGCCGTTATTCACACCCCAGAAAGCCTGGAAGGAAGCTCTGTGGTGCTTTTTTATAACCCCTTATACTTCGTGAGCTCTGATAACGTCATAGATATTTTCGTCACCTTCAGCAGTCGTCACCAGACCGTCAGCAAATTCCGCTTGAAATTAGACCTTTCTCTGATTTGAGTGAGTAATATCTAGCCGTCTAGATCGTACCAATTCAACTGACTATGACTGCTAACCACCATCCTGACTTCTGGCCCTCTCTTGCTCAACCAGGCAACATGACTTTCAACAGTGCCACTGCCTTTGCGGCTAACGCAACCACCGATGTTGAGTGGGGCGTCGTGACAGCTGTCCCCTTCCCAGGATCTACGGACGGGACTTTGGCAGTCGTAAAGGTGGGCTCGCCTTTGCCAAATCACTCCTTCCATTGTCTTCGTTTCCAAACCCTTCTTATGTAGGGATCCGAAGGGCTTCCCTTGTCACAGGGACCAGCTGCACTTCCCTTGTCGGGACCAGCTGCGGTTCCAATATGAGCAGAGTTGAACGACGAGAATCTACGTACAAGTTCTCAACAGGACGGGAGCCTGCGTACAGGTTTTCAACAAGACAGGAATGTACGTATAGGTCTCCATCCACGTACTCCGCTATGATTGTGCACATGAAAAGTTGCAATATGAAACAAATATGCTTTTTACGCAGACTTTCCTTGCCCTGAAGCAGACTCCTTGGATGCCCATTCAAAATGCATGCGGCTGTCTCCGGTTGGAGTACAACGACGCTTGTTTGACCAGTCGCCGAACCGTGGACGATGGTGGCTTTCTAATGTTTTGAGTGGAGTGACCTCATCCTCTGTTTACGAAACATCGCCTGGTCAGGGAAAAGAACTGACGGCCACAAATTGAACTGATCAGGGAGTATTGTTACTCTACTGCCAATTTTCACTTGCTTGCAATGGCCCACTGCATTCAAGTTTTGCACGGCCTTCTAAGCACAGCCTTGACACCACCCCCGTTTCCGTTTCTGGCAGGTTTCCGCTGGCGCTCTCGACAGCGACATCCGGCTCCTGACTCCTTGCACCGTCTGGGCTCAGCTGTACAAAGTCAACCCGCTCACTCCCACCAATGGGATTGCTGCCCCCACCGCTGTCGGCTCCCCCCAGTGCATCTCCAATTGGCCCGGCCCAAGCCAGGGCTCAGGCGCCAAACTGGGGGCGACCATTGTTCCGGCTTACAACGGCTCTCGGTGCAATGGGGGGCTTGAGGTAGGAAGAGTTTTGAGTGTGGTCGTGGCTTTGACGATCGAACCCTGACTGTGTAACACTTCAATCAACATTCCAGCCTGTACCCAATCTACACTTGATCTTTGCGAGGGTCCCGCAATGAGGGTTTGCTCTTTGGGCGGATCTTCTCTGAATCTGTGCACAGAATGGAAAAGGTCTTAGGTGCAAGCTGTACTTAGTCTACGGTCTTGCAGAGCCACGAACGGAGCACCCTCTTTTA
This sequence comes from Oppiella nova, assembly GCA_905397405.1. Taxonomy (NCBI): domain Eukaryota; kingdom Metazoa; phylum Arthropoda; class Arachnida; order Sarcoptiformes; family Oppiidae; genus Oppiella; species Oppiella nova. The sequence continues at coordinate 6,836 of CAJPVJ010002494.1, forward strand.
GTCGTCTTGTTTTGCGCCAACTTACTCGAAGGTCGAGGTTTTTCGACAGCTTTCTGTAGGCCTCTATGTCTCTCTCTCGTCCTTTCGCTGATGATTGACAGAGGCTGTAGTCTTGCAAGTTGCGTGATTCCATTACCGCCAAGTTTGGCGTCAGCAAACGTAGAAAAGAAGAGAGGCGCAAAGGACGAAGAAGCGACGCGGGAGGTTCCTGAAGCCTGTGTATGTAGACGTCAATTGGGGTCGGTCAAGTGGGGGCTTTAGACCTTTGCCAACCTCCTTTCCTCATTGGAACGCTCGGGGTGTAACATAAATCGTCACGTCACTGCCAACTTCAGAATGTCACTTTACTTCATTGCGTACTGACTGTGTGGTCGTTCGCCAGGTGTTCTTGGCCTACAGCGGCTACTTCTCCTACAACATGATCAGCATCGACCCCAAGGTTTACGCGGCACACTTTTGTGTTGATCCCGCTGGTGAGAGAGATTCCCCTCTTGTGGATGCGAACAATGTTTTGCATCCTCTGTCGTTTCAAGGGGGCAGCTTTTTGGAGTGCTTTGTTTGTCCCCCTGTCCTTGATCCCCGAACCTCAGAACTTACCTTCTAGTCAAGGTTCCTACTCGTCAACGAAAGTAGAGTGGCACGCAAGGGATGAACTCCCTAAGCCTCTGTACGAGTTCGACTACATTCTACTCACATGTCATGAAAGCTTCTGTCTCGCCCGTGAGACAGTACTGGCACAAATGTCTCTAGTTCAACCGGAGGCGACTCCCCCCGCATTTGGCACCAGTCCACAGATTGGCGTCACTCGTCTTATTCATAGCCATAATCAGGAAAGGACTGCTGGGTTATGTTGACAACCTGTTTTAGCCACTGGGCCTGCTTTCGCAACACCCTGCTCAATGTGTCTGGCGGCCCATCCCTGTTTGAATGGTTTTCTCAATTTCCGTAGACGGTAATCGCGAGCGGGTTGGCTCCTGTTATCTGCCGTCAGAAAGCTGTACGAAAGGCGAATCGATCCTGCCCGACTATCTTATCAAAGTGTCCTATCCCTTCCTTGATGATGAAGGGGTTTTCGGGCGGATCAGGTTTCGCTATCCGCTTTCAATCTTGCGGCAAAAGTCCTCTCCGGGGCGACCTAAGCCACTGCTAACGGCTGCTTCTTGTCGCCCTACAGGTGGTGACCCCCCGGCTCCCTTGGTTCCTGCTTTGACGACTTACCCTCCCGTGTTCGCCATTGGCGACTTCCCAAGTAAGCCAACCAGCCATTGTTTCCCCCCTTCGCCTTTTCATGATGTCGCCTAACGGTTCGTCCAGGCAGCCTTCGATACCATTCAGTACATCAGGGGGGCCTGATCGGAGAGCTTTGGCAAAATGGAGAGACAAAGGACAGCCCATCTATCTCCGACCGGTTGCATTTTGCCAGAAGCGTCATTTTGGCTACAATTTATTGAGGTCATTCTGGTCACCAAAGGGTAAAACAAGACGCAGGGTCATCACCCCAGTACACAACCCGCAAGTTTGAATATCTTCCATCAGTTCCCGAAAGTGCTGACCAGGCAAGGCGACAGGGGACCTATCCGGAAAGTTAAAGAGCAGCCCGTCTTATGCCACACCGTTACCGTGCAGGTGTGGCCGCCCTGCCTTTCAACGGCCGTGCCATTCTGGCTGTGGTGAACACCAACTCCTTCTGCTACAACAGCTACCAGAGAGACGACTCTCCGTTGGGACTCCCACAGATCTGCGATGCCTACAAACTGGGCTTCGGAGCTCCCTCGGTAACTTGACTTTCTAGACGATCCACCGCCCAATCAGGGTTTGGACTTTTAGAATACGGTCTTGCTGATTACCATGCTTTTGCGCGTCGCATGGCAAGAAACGAAGGCCGTTTTCCCCTTATTCGGAAAGCTCTGCAGTGAGAAGGACCCCAGAAGCTTACGTCCGTCGCGCGTTTTGCAAGAACGGGATTCGCTCTGCCTGTTTTTCCTTCTCCGCACTTTTTTGTTTCTTTGTCGTTTTGAAGTCTTCCTGGGACAGAGGGCCAGTACATTTCATGACCAGAAAGGACTCGCGTCTTCAGAGGTGCAAACAACAAGTCTCGCTCCTGAAGTTTGGCCCTGGTCCTGCTCCCCTACTTACATTTCCGGTCTTCTAGCTGACAGTAACTCATTAGCAAGTTAATCGACATATTGAAGCACTGACAATTCAACACGTTACCCATGGAAATAAAGACAGCCGTCGCACTGCTTTGTGAAGCCCTCTGACATTTCCAGTCCCAGTGATCTCCAGTGAGAAGAATAACTTTTCTGCGTGCTTTGAAGTTTTCAAAAGTGACAAAATAGTCTCGCTTCATGATTTCAGCTGGGCGTCCTTGCGTACACCTACGGCTATGCCGACGTCCTCGTCCAGAAGCTCCAGGCTAACACCCCTAACGGCACCCTTATCACCAGCGCTTGTGACGACATGCTTCTTCACGGAACCTATGACCAGGCAAGCACTAGACACGGGAAGAACGCTCTTCCGCTGCTTGCATAGCAGGAGACAGGTGTCATTCATGGCCCTGTTTGAGATCTTGTGCCATATGCCACTGCCCTTTGAAATTGCGAAGTCGAAAGGTCCTCTTGTAAAGGAAACACAAAATGCTCGCATGCTTGCTAAGTCTTGTCAAAGTGCCCTCGGAAGCTTTGAATATCAAGAAGCCGCTCCTGAACAAATGCGGCAAGGTCCGAGTAGAGCATCTTAAGCGGTATAGAACTGATGACCGTTCGCTCCGATTAGATTACTGCCACATGGTCGGCAATTGCAACGCTCTCTTGCCGGGCTTCCTTCCTTATCAATCCGGTGCATCTCGATGAACGAGGCTCTCTTTCAGTACGTTTTGAATAGGGTTCTGACCTCCACTCTAACTCAGATTCTAAACCCTTTCTAACAAATTGTCTGCAGGGTTATCAGCCCACCGTTGCTTTGGCCAATCCCTCCGGGTTGCCCGTTGTTGTGGAAGTCCACGTGGGCATTGAGTCCATTGGTGAGCCACTTTTGTTTCTCTCATCAAGGGCCTCTGAACGTCACAAAGGGTTCGGGAGCATTGCCGCTTCTGGCCAGCCTCTTACCCTTAGCAAACAGCCACCGCTTGACGTCTTATTTGGCTTCGACTGTTAGCAGACGCGTGTCTGTGCGCGAGCAGCTCCTCCTAGACGCGCGATTGTCGGATGAACACCTCTTCGGACCTCTTGCTGCTTGTGCCTTCCGTGAAAATCTGAACCCTTCGCATGACCCACCTGGGAACGCTTTTAGCGGTCCTTTCTAAGAACGTTACCAACTAGTCGTCACCCAATTTGTACAGAGTACCTTTGGCAGCCTTCGATCCTCTTGGCGCTGATCCAAAAGAGAACGATGGTGGTTTTGGGTTGAAGCTCTCTAACGGTGCTGAACCTGATTCCGTTCACTTCCTTTGCCTGAATACTCACTTGCGGACTTTCATCCCCTTTCCAGCACATGGGGATTGCGGGTCTCCTGCCCCGTCGTCTGGTCTCGTGCTGGACTCCTGGGTGCTTCCTGACTTGTCTACAACCACTCCGGATTCTTCTTAGATCCAAGATCGAGCTGCCATATGGTCCGGCACCTGAAAGGGAGAGTTCCTGGTTTGAGTCGTTCCCTTGTGTATCAGTTGGTTTACTGCCATGTTGCAGAGGTTGAGATGTTTAAAGAGATGCCAATTCGACAAACCAACTTTTGAGTTGGTGAGGGTTTTTTTACCGCCGGGTTGCCAGCACGTTAGGAGAAGAGAACCTTATTTAAGGGTTGAGTGGCTGTAGTAAAAGTACTAAACGGCATGTATATTTATAGTCTTATCTGTCAAGGACGAGTCTGCGCGATTGGATCCCAGCTCGAGGGCGAACACGATATCTAAGTTTCTTTTCTGCTTTGCTAAACACTCCAATGATGGTCGCCAACCAGTTGATTGCCCCGGCAATCGTGTGTACATGTGGTAACGTTTTACCGGAGGCAGCCGTGCAATACCAATGATTGGTATTGCACGCCGGGATATTTTCAGTGGAACTTGAAGCGCGTTTTATGATGAAGTCGGACTTTGTACACAGCCTCTAGGAAGCAAAGGCTCTCTGCATAGTACGTACCAGGGGTCGTCGTGCAGTGACGGTCCGCCAAGTCCGTCCGGTCACAAGCATTGAGCGAGGTCAAGTTTCCCGATTTGCGGTACTGATTTCACATCTCATACCACTGCGTACCATTGCAACCCCGCTTTGATCTATATATCCTTTTGCTGACCGTCAACTTTTTAGAGCACTCTTAATCGCGGTTCAATTGGCAATTGTCGTGCTGTATGACCTCGCTATCACAGCGCCTCGGCAACAGCATACTACGGAGTGCCTTGCTCATGCAACACACTAGATGCAACCCTGCAATAATTGCAATCATTTGCTGCACCAGTAGTCAAGCTCCTCCACCGTATATGTGGCTACTCTGCGCTTCCACTGACACCACGCCAACAGTGAACTCTCACTTCATACAAGGCAGCGGTGGTGCTGCTCAGGGAACTCTTGCTATGGCACTCATGTAGACAGACAAGCGGACAAACCATGCGCCTGTGCGCTTTGCTGTAAAGTGCATGTAACATTCAAGAAGTTGCCATCGACCAGGCAACTTCAAGTCCACAAGAATCAACGATCAAGTTTGCGGCCCTAAATAACTAGGTTGAGTTCGAACACATTCCTGTCAACTCAAATCTGACCGGGTGCATCCGATGGCTGCGCGCCTATCCGCTATGGTGCCGACGCACTACCACACCGACTTGCTATGGTGTGAAAATGACTTGTAATTAATCAGGGCCCGGGCCTTGCAAGACAATATGCACATGTGCTTTTGTGGATATTATTGAAGCTCTAGGTTATTGCAGGTCTGAATTGACATTGGGGTTAAACTTGGGGTTAAACTCAATCTTAATATGCTGCCCATCTGTGACTGATAGGCAGACCCAATAAAATGTTGCCCCAGTTACTAAGCGGCTGTTTGCACGGCTTAATTCATATGGATTGAGACACTGAAAAGATTTTGGACTTACCGAAGCAAAAGCATAGGGGCTATACGGGCGGCTGGGCCATCCAAGTCGGCTGCCTGCACTCGACTTTTGATGCTATCACAAGCATGCACAGGCAAAATCGCCTCAAGTATAGGATCGTGATAACAATGATGAAGGCCTTAAGTTCGTCTGTAAGGGATGGCACCGCAAACCCAATTGTTGAACTTAGCGTTCGACTACTGATCAAGCGCAACTCGCTGAAGTGGTAGCCGTTTGAAGGACAGGGAGCAAAGCCATGTACTTGTTACATCTGGGTGTCTCGAAGTTCATTAAGAACTTAGATCAGCACTTGGCCGAAGGTCGTTGAAAACTAGCGTCACAAGAAGCGACCAGCTGCACATTGCCGCATTCAAGACTAGGTCTGGTTTAGGAATCGTCATCTAGGCCACGTTAACACCTGTCTCTTCCCTGCTAAGCCTGAAAAATGCTTGTTGCAGAGTAGGTTGGCTCACTGAGTAATCCTCTATGCCTAGACCTGACCGTTTCGTTTCAAGCTCGTGCAGCAGCATTGCGAGCTCGGGAAGGGTTTGGATCGGCACCCCAAACCTAGCTTGGCCTCCTGAATCGGTCTCTAAGGCAACATTCTGCGATTGCCCACTTTCCTGTCCTGATGTATGCGATTGCGAAGGGAAAAGCGTGTTGATGAAGTTGCGAACCGCGGGCAGCTTGGAGGGGTGTGCTCTGACGATTAGGGAATAGTCGCTTCCGTACTTCTTCTTGACGCTTTGGGGAGACCCGAGGCACCGCAGCCGGCCTCGTACGACGACACCCACTTGTGTCCTGAGCGGAAGCAGACAGGAAAGAAGTTGAATGAGATTCCGGCAAGAGATAGCGACGACAGCACGAAAGAGGCTTCCACAACTTGCCACACTTTATTGCCCGCCAGGGTGCAAAGAAGTACCGGGGTTTTTCCTCTCTACATTCCTCCAAGCTCTCCCTCCAATCCTGTGTTCACAACCCAAATAGAGTGCCTCGTCTGCGAGGGGTTGTAAGGTGCCGCTTGCAACAGAAGCGATAAGGCTGCCTG
>CAJPVJ010002495.1:0-12956 GCA_905397405.1 Oppiella nova
TATGACTACTCAATAGTATTGTACTGTAATTGTTGTCTCCTTTTGAATGTTATAAATAAAATGTATTTCATTAATCTCTCTCAGAGTCTCTCTCTCTCTCTCTCTCTCTCTCCCTCTCTCTCTCTCTCCAATCACTCACTCACTCACTAATCCATCAAACGATGAAAGACTATACGATAGGAGTAATTGTGTTTAAAATGTATGGTTTTATTGTTTTATGGTATATGTCATACCTAATAACAATACTACAATAGGCATGAAGTCTAGACTACTGTGCGCTTACAATACGCGTAATTTGAGCGCATATTTAAAAGTTACCATAAAATTTACAGGTACAAAAAATAAATTTAAGCATTTTCATTTGAAAGGGTATAAAACAATTTGACGTGTTTCATATCAATTGTCTAAATTGTCTATAAAATATATTTATAATACTATTTTTGTTTATAAGTTTGGTGTTAATCAGAAAAATACATTTCAATTCTGGGAATTAATTAGAAAATTGATAGAAGTATACAATAATATGTTTGATTCACATGAAAAACAATAAAACGAAAGTGTTTTCAACAAAACACTTTTTAAATTAATTGCTTTTCTTGTTTTTATTTTGCATTTCATTTATAGTAAACGTAATTATATTTTCTTTAAACGTCTATTTAAAGTGAATTTCGCCAAAACTTTTTAAAGCCTATTATACGGGCATTAGTGTGTGTTTTGTGTGTTAAACACATTATATAATATTATAATCTGTTATAAAAAGACAAATAAAAATATTTTTACTTTTTATTTCGTATTCATATTTGCCTATAAAACCGATATTATAGTCAAAATTACATGTGATTTGAATTCAAAACCATAGGAATTAAGCGCATATTTCGCAGAATTTGTGCAAAAAACTACTTATTTATCATTAAATAATTTATTAATAAATTAAAATATTATTTATCATATGTAATATAAATTTATTATAAAATATACCGAGAGATTTCACATTTTATTACATAATAGGCTATTGATTGAGATTTAAAGTCGAGACAATCAATTAAAATCAATTGATTGCCAATATATTAGTTGATTATAAATTCAATTAGCAATTCAAAACTTTTCCTTAACTTTCTGATCGATAGTCGAGAAAAAGGTTTTTGTAAAACAAAACTCTATAATAATTAAGATATTTATTTCAGTTGTATATGCAGTGCGCTTAACCCTGTTTATAAATGGTGGGGCCGTACCTATCAATTAAACACATCTTTAGTAATATTTTTCGCAATTTTTATCTCTATTAGCGGTGTTTGAAAAAATGCTTTAAAATCTAAACAAGGTTATCATTTTTAGGTTAAATTTATTCCCTACTATTAATTCCGAGGGATAAATGCAATGTCTATCATATATCGCTTGCATATATCGGTATTCACTATACAAATGGTATTTATTTAAACTAAATATTTATTACATTTTGCACAAAATATATTCGCATTTCATTTAATTTTATCCGGTTTTTCAAAACAATTTCCTTAATTTTCAGCTCATATTTCATTTAGATTTTTATATTTCATTTTCACTCATATTTTTTACTGTAAAAAGTTCAGACACATTTATTTTCATTAGCTATTTATTAGCGTTTTATATGCTATGTTATAAATGTTAGCTCAATATTTTACTATTTGATTGCCATGATAACTTATAGTGTAGGTATTGATGTGTAAAATAATTTTCGCAAATAATTAAAATTTATTTCAAAATTATTATAATATTTGAAACGAAAACTCGAATTTATTTTTTGTGTTTTGCATTCATTTCGTATATAATATTAATTAAATTTATTTATTTTCGTATTTTTAAAAAACTTTTTTTTTGTATTTGTTATTATAACCAATAGTCGCTGGTATGGCAACTGCATGCTATGTTTTTCTAACCCTAACCTCAAATTTAATTGATTATAACCTCTCGATTAGTTAATCGATAAAATAAATATTAAATTAGAATAATATTTTATAAACAAAATACTTGTGTACAGAATAACTAACAATATTTTTCAATAGTATTTAAACTATAATTTTTACACTAAACATATAAAATATTTTATTTATTATTTAACAACATAAATTCCACTCGTATATTAATATAACAAATAAACATTTTTGAATACTTTATTTAACACTGAGTTTTATATAACATTTAAATTTAAATATATTTAAAATAGTTTTGTTTTTAGATTTTCAAATACAATTGAGTTTACGATATAAATGAGCGAATATTTTATAATAGTTATGCGAATTAATAATTTATTTCACACAAAAATTATTACAAAATACATGCATTATATTCAAGAGTTGTTTTAAATAATAACAAAAAAGTTTTTGTTTAACTTTTAGATTAAAATCTTCAGTTAAGTAACGAATAGAAAAAAAAATAATTATTTCTTTGGAAACAAAACTTTTCTATCGTTTAGTGAAACAAAACAAAAACCAAACTATTATTTCACAAAAAATAACAACTATTAATATTTTCCACTAACTTTTAGCTAATTTGTTGGATAATTTTATGTAATACAACAATTTTCTAATTGCTGTTTGTAATGCAATTATAATCAAATGGACTATTTTTAAAAGTATGTGCAATGGTATAGGGGCTTTATATTTTTTATACCTAGTCTTAATGGCTAACCATTTAACTTAAATTATGATTATAATCACTATAGCCTTGGTTCGCAATAATTCTATAATTATATTGTAGCCATTATATTGTAATCATTTTATAAGTATTCCCTAATTTTTTACACAAAATTTGAAAACCCCTTTAGAAACCAATTAATGGTTAACTTATAATCAATTATAATATAAATATATAATTGCGTTATCTTTTATATCATGAGATACCTGGGTATATGTTATTATTTATACTGTACTCATACATTAACATGTGTTCCCCTTTATTCCCTGATAATTGTATATTCAGTGCATACGTCCTGAATATTCTGTATTATTATGAAATTAATACAAAAATGTTTATCAATAGATATAAATAATAATACTATATATGCGTTTATATGCAAATATTGTTTTGCTAACCAAATATTATTCACATAATTATAACTTCAATAATAATGAATTCATATATCATTCATATAAACATTTCCACTTTTGTTTATCTCATATTTAATGTCAAGTAAAATACAAAAAAGATGTGTTTGTAGGGCAGCCTCGGGGCTCACATTATAAACTAGTATAAAGCCATACAGTTGTCTAAAATATGTATGAATTCTTAAACTTCTGAACACACAGTACCTAACCTTACGGGCCATCCATACCATACCTCTTAAAAGTTTAAGTTTCTCCATGTTTTTGACGGAATGGGACTTAAAAGCAGAAAAAGTTGAGAAAAAAGTGAAAACTTATCCACTTTTGCATCAATTCAGTGGCAAAAACACACATACCTTTTGAGAGTATGTTTTTACTATTTACTTATCATTTATCAAAACAAATATTAATCATTAAATGCATTGAAAAAAACTCTTATTTATATTACATATTATTCTTTGTGTTTGAAGTTTTTTGCCTTATATTTAATTTATTAGTTTAAAACACTTCATATTAAACACGGTGTTAGACATTAAAATAAATAAGATTTTTGCACTCCTTTTGTCTGTACTCTCATAGACAAAGACAATGACAAAGAGGGTAACAAGTTTTTCTGACATCCCATACCCTCTATACACCTGTAATATGGGCGATAAGGTGGGTGCCGTCAAAGTTTGCTCAGTTTTAAAGTGGGTTTCCATTACTCATCACTTTTGTTATACAAATAATGTTATACAGAATCTTAACAAAACACATACAGAATCAACAGTAGATTACATAATGTACATGGCTATTCACATTAACCGGGTATTAGACTTAGGGTACTGAATATTATGGTACTATAAGTGAGCGAATAATACAGATTAGAGTCGACAGCGAGTAACAAAAAAGTTGAGAAAAATCATAAAAAAGTTTTTGCACTTCACGGGTGTAATGGGTTTTATGTATTACTGATTGTCTATTATATGAAACTAATTTATATTTAAAGAGATTTATGGGTTCTTCTACTCGATTCCCACTCGAGAGAGAGAGAGAGAGAGAGAGAGAGAGAGAGAGAGAGAGAGCTCAGACACTTTACAGGGAGCCCCTGCCGTCCGAATTCATTATACATTCTTACAGTTTAATACAAATTATTGTTATTATTCACAATAAAAATTCATTTTCAAACTTTTTTGTTACTAGTAACAATTTATGCACAGGTTATGATGAGTTTTCTAGACCTACTGAACTCCCAGTCCCCTCTCAATTGGATATAACAAATGGAAATCCAATTCCTATCGATACGTATTGAATAAATAATTGAAAAATTTCAATATAAAAAACATTTAGCGAACAATGCGAGTGAATATATATATTTTTGTTTGCAAAAATATATTTATGCTTTTTTGTGATGAAAATCATTTTTCCACTCAATCTCTTGTGTTCAGTAATTAATTCTCGTTTCTCTATCTCTTTACTATCGCTGACTTTACTGTATATATATTTGTGACCCAAATCTGAGCCACAAATCTCATACACAAAAAAGCAAACGACTTGCACATACACTGCTAACCCTATTCTGATTATTATATTATTTTTATTTTACTTAAAAATTTTGTTTTTATTATAATTATGAAAATCTCTCTCTCTCTCCCCTCCCTCTCCCATTCACTCTCACTATCTATTTCTTAGTCTCTCTCAGTATTTCTTAATATTGTGTTTGATTTCTCTTAATCTTATAATAATTCTCTCGATTTTAATGATTAATTACAAATAAACAAAAAGTTATGTTTCATTGTATTGAATAGCCGTTTGTGTGTTTCCCTCGACTTAAAAACCAAACAACAAAAATTAATAAAAATTAATTTTATTTTGCTGTTTAGCGTATAAAGTATTGCAAAAATGCTAATAATTTCTCTGATTAATGAAACAAATGAATGTAATTATTATTATTTTTGAAGACATAATTGAAATGTTATTTATTTTTATTTCACTATAAGACCGCGAAATACACATTCAATTAATATTAATTAATATATAAATTACATTCGCTAGTATGTGTTTGTATAGTTATTTACTATTGAAAATATTAATTTTCATGATATTTAGATGAACGTATGCGATACCGAGGGCTCGCCATTCATTGGCATCCCCTGGCACACAAATTGGAGCAACTTTTTTTTCCATTCTCCCCACATTCTGCATAAACGGGTTCATGTTAGCCCTCTCGCATATATCTATTCTAATTCATATATATCTGATAAAGCGATTCAATATACAATATTCAAAAAGTGACCATTTTTGATTAATTATTACTAAATTATGAATTAAATTAGCCCAATAGTTAACTACATTTTCTTAATTATTCATAAAATTAACTAATTGAGAAATAAATAAATAAATTTTGTTTATAATATTAATTAATATATAAATTACATTCGCTAGTATGTGTTTGTATAGTTATTTACTATTGAAAATATTAATTTTCATGATATTTAGATGAACGTATGCGATACCGAGGGCTCGCCATTCATTGGCATCCCGGTGCCTTCAAATACACTAATTAGCAACAGTCATGAAATGAATACTTTTGTGGTTACAAACTTCTTAGCGCACAAAATATGATTAAATTATTTTTAGTTTTTTAGTTTTTAGCATTTTAGCGTATTTGTGTTAATGTATTAATTTGTTTTTCAATGCAAACGCGAAATATATACATAAATATAATATAAATATCTCGAGATAAAGGGTTAAATCAGTTATTAAATACAATAACGCTGTGTATGACGAGAGAGAGAGAGAGAGAGAGAGAGAGAGAGACGATTGCTTTATTATAAGAGATAAGGTGTTATCTAAATGTATATAAAAATGTTTAATATATAAGAATCCAATGGAAAAAATTCTTCCTGTATTTTCATGACATATGAAAACCACAGTTTACTTTCAATATAATGTATTTGTCATTACATGGTGTGCCACTTAATTACCAATTTGCACACTATAGTGATTCTCAATTCAAAGTTTAAGGTTAATGTTAATTAATTTATTCATTGTGATTAATGTTGTTATAAATATGTATGTAACTTATTATAGTATTAATTCCCTAATTAATTAATTGTATACTCCGTTAATTAAAAGTCTATTGTACAAATAAATGTTATCTACATTATAATGTAAATGAGAGTTCATTGTATTTTGCGAAAACTTTCCCGTTTTTTATTATCAAGCATTTCCATTAGTGAAAAACATTTAATAAATGACAAATGCATAGAAAAATATTTTGCTGTTGAGTTCATATCGATAGCAATATTTTAAAAATCACTTTAACTTTCAATAAAAGATCTTTCAATTTAATAGTTAATAGTAAATATGATACTCTATGTGAGGTTTGTAATGAGGTTTTAGTTAATTATACCTGAAGTTCACATTATGAAGGATAAGTATAAATATTATTTTAAAAACTATATGAACAAATAATTGAACAAGTTATTAATAATACTTTTTTAAAAGTACTGTAATATCATGTTTAATAATTTTAAAAATCGCATGACTATTCAATTATATTGAATGCTATCTACATACAGTTAATTAAAAATCTATTTTTAATACCAATAATACTTCAATTAATATAATTATTAATATGCATAATTATTTTATGTCTTATATTTATGTATTAAAAACAAACAAAAAATTGATATTAAAAATAAATACAATAAACAAAACGCAACTAAAATAATCCTAAAATAAATAACTAACAAAACCTCTTGATTTGCATTCATAGGCACCGGGTTTGGGCCCAAACAGCCCCTACTAATCCTGATGACCGACTATGACAACTACGCGGTCACCTATAGCTGCCAGAGGCGGACCTTCGGTCACAGCCAGAACCTGTCGGTGCTGTCGCGTACGGCCGACCTCTCGGACGTGTATCTCAACAAAATCTACCGCTACGTCCACCGGTTAGGCCTAACCCGCGGTCACCTGCAAAACATCAACCAAGAGGACTGTCAACAGCCGGAGGTCAACGAGAATGGGTTCGCCATCAATAAGCCCTGGTATTACTATCTCCACAAATACGTCCCGCACGATGATGTCGACCCCCTCGACGACAAGTACTGGCGCTAATCATACCAAACCCTTTCATCGCCATAACCTTCATCACCCGATACTCATATACATCCATCAAATCAGTCTATAGTTTCGTAGTTTTGTTTCCATGGGTTGACTCTATAAATAAGATGTAATATTAAGTAATAATAATAAGTATTATAATAAATATATAAATCATTTGTAAGTCTGTGTGACAGTCAGCGAGGATTTGCATTTCATAATGAATTACACGTAAAACATAAGGTTTTTTAGATTTTTCAGTGAATTTTATTAATATTGTATTCACTGTCTCCATACAAATCCATGTAAAAGTCTGTCCAATGAATTAATTGCTTGTTTATATACCACCGAGTGATAGCTATCGTAAAGTGTCATGGTATAGTTTGGTATGATATATCATAAGATTATTAGTCAGGATAGTTTTTGTTTTGAATTGATCCATACATTTGCCATAAAAAATACTGTACTCTCTGTGTCTAATACTTTGCATTCATTTGATTAATTTAATTTATTTTTTGTACCTCTATTGTATAAGTTTAGTTTATGATTAATAATTGGATTCATTTTGCAATCACAAATAAATAATAAGTTAGGATCTGTCACATAATTTAATTTGTAATCACATTATATGCAAACAACAAACACAAAATACATGACAATATTATGGTTTTTCACAGAATATTTGTGCAATTATTGTGTGTTTGAAACAAAAAGTTTTAATTTTACAAAATCAACAAAAATCCCATTTGTTTCACACAAACAACAAAATGTACGGATTTTTGTATTACAATTTGTTGTACAACATTATGATACATGTCTTTATACGTGTGTATTGTGGTTAAGAAATGTTAATCAGATATTAATATACATAATGTGTGTCTATAAGAGTGTATATCTACACACACACAAATATGGGATTAAAATATTTAGCTTATCTATTTAAAATCAGTAAAAATTAAAAATATATATTTTATTTTATTCAACAAAAAAAAATTTATGAACAAAAAATACAAGTAATGTATTTTTGCTAATTTTGAAATTTATATAAATGTGTTACCATAAATGAGATCATTATTATAATTCTACACCAATGATTACAAGTGCTGTATAATTAGTTTTAATACCGGATTTGATATGTATTTTTGCACAAATATCTCTCATTTGTATTAATTATTATTGAAAACGTAAAATAAAATTTTAAAAATTTGTGTTTATTTTTTGCGTGTAACTTATATTAAGGAAGTTTTTCTACCCATAGACTGTGTGGTAAGTAATGGTGTTTTTAAATACAGACTTTTATAACCAATTCTTGATTACATTAATTATTCAAATAAACAAAATTAACAATTTTATTGGTAGCAGTCTATACATCTATATATAGCTATATTTAATTATTATAAACACAGACATGTTTTATATTGATAATTATACAGCATGTTCATTACTACTTTCTTGGATAGTTATCAAATATTTATAATTGAAGTTTGATTTTTATTTATATAATATTTAATTTATATCATTAGATATTTGCCATGAATAATGTCTATGACTTTTTAAAACAATATTCATTTCCTAAGTCTCTCTCTCTCTCTCTCTCTCTCTAACTGTCAAAAAACTGCATGAAATTCAAATCAAACTCAATCTAAGTTACGATAATAAGGAACTCATAGAAACAAATGATAGAAAAATAATTAAAAATCGTTGCAGACATTGTGATAATGTAATTGTCTGTCTAAACATATAACGTTACGATTATATGGAAACTTTCCAACAAAAAAAGTTGACAAAAGTTTGCATTATAAAGCTTTACCATAATAAAAACTTGAGAATATACGTATTTATATTAAATCTCAAACTTGTAATTACTAATTGTATATCACATGTAGACTGTAGACTATGAGAGATAGAAACCTATGGACTCTTGTTGTCCGATAACTACTATATTACATCAGATTTATACGTAAAGTACTTTAAACGTGAAAATTAGTTCAAAATAACAATAAGTGTTTTGTTATTGCCGTTGAGAAAGAGTCGTTTATTTTGTTACTATTGTTTTTCGCAGATATTATTATGATTTGCGAGTGAAATGTACGGGAAATATAAATAAGAGAAAAAAGTTTGATTTATTAAACATAAATATTTTCGTGTCATTTGCGAATCAAATCGTTTAGACATTTAACAGAAATTAATTATACATTTCGCGTGAATATCTGTATTAAAGGGTAAAAATATGTTTTTTGAGTGGTTTTGGAGATTAAGTTTTATTATAATTTAATTATAATGTTGTGACAATCGTATTGATTGATTAGTTGTTTTCGAGGGGAAAAAAGTATTATAAACCTTGAAATGTAATGAATATATTGTTACAAAAAAATATATTTCTTAAAAATTTAATTAATTCTTTACGAGAGAGAGAGAGAGAGAGAGAGAGAGAGAGCTAATGACAAAAATAAATACATTTACAAAATGATTATAATTTATAAAATTCAGATTTAATGACAGAAAGCACTCGATGTTTGTGAAAAGGGATTGATTTTGATAGGGAAGACACTGATTGCAAACCCCACACCCAAACCAACTCCCGGTGCACTTTTCCAATGTATTCGCTGGTAGTCTATTCATACACTGTATTATTGAGACCAGTATCCAAGTGAATAGGGAAAATGTTATTTATAAATATACTCACTAAATACCCCCAATAATTTTGGTGTACTGGATGTATAAAAATAAATAGGTATACCCAATAACTAGTGGGACAGGTATTACCTCTCGAGAGTGCGAGTGAGTGAGAGATAAGTGCACATATTTTTCGCTATTTTATACGTCAAACCCGTGTTTTTCATTTGGAAATTAACACATAAAAAGTGCAAAAAAATTTTTACAATAATTGTAAATTGAATTATTTTCCGATTGTATTAATTTCACATATGTAAGTATCAATTTATATACTGTATATATTAAATATATTTTAAACATATTATTGTTTATGAATTAAAATTTGAATTAATTCAATACAAAGCCTTGTTTTTAGTGTAATATTTAACAAATTAATTAACTTTGTCTCTACTGTTGTACTCATTTGACACTAATTTCTCATTCGCTTCCATACTTTAATTGTTCATAACATGTGTTGTATTTGTTTTTGCAAACATCGATATGGGAAGTAGTGATAGGGATTTGTGTCTAACATTTTCCGCATATTTAAACCCATTATATCCATCACTCACACAAATGATCGCATTGATTGACTTTTATTATTGTTATTATAGTAGGAATAAAAACTTTTTGTACATATTTCTCAACACAGAAAAAAGTCGTTTCCAATAACATTTCCAGTGTTCAGTAGATAAATATACATTAAAATATACTTTATCACATAAATAAATAGCTTAAACTTTCCATTGAAACAGCTACTGATAATTATCTCCCTGCGCCCAACCATATACTGTCCCATTGGTTGTGTGGTACGTGAATAGGCTGATGGACACCAATAAAATTAACTTTATATTAATACATGATTTTAAGTCCTTGTTTATAAGTGCTTACACTTATTGTGCAGAATATCTGGCATAAGTATAAACAAAATGCGAAATATTGTTTTTGGCTGTTGTTTATAAAAGTAGTTTTTTGTTATTAAATTAAGTTCAAGTTATCGATTAAATAAATCTCATAACCGATTAAAACGAGTTGTGTGTTTCGTAATTAAATTATAAGTTTGTATATATTTTTTTGTCTTTTCTATATACTAATGCAGTGATTATATTTGCGATTATTATTATAAATTATAAGTCATTTCTTGAGTTTCTTAATCACTGCAAACATTTCGCTTAAATAATAATCTGAAATATTTTTTTTATGAAAATGTATTTATTTACTGTCAGGAATTAAGTAATTTTTATTCAGTATGCATTCAATCAGTCATATCTCTGATGAGAGAGAGAGAGAGAGAGAGAGAGAGAGAGAGAGATTAATAATAAAACTTAATGTAAATGAAATGTTTAATTCTTATTGATGTCAATGAATATGTATTTTTATGATTTTTAAAAATCATTTTCTCAAAGACCTTATATTTTCTGCAAATGACAAACAATTTACTTTTTATTATCATTTTACTAATCAACATGATCATAGTTTTTAATAACCATAATTCTCTCTCTCTCTCTCTCTCTCTAAATTATTTTTAGAAAATTACAATTTAATTATCATTTGTAACTAACCCTTAACAGTTTAAAAATAAAACTCATAAATAAATTGCAATACATTTCTACAATCAACACACTCACGCATTAATTAATCAAAACGACATTAATATAAATGTAATTAAACTATACCCTAATAGTTAATATAGTTCAGTAAACACCACAGCACATATAACTTTTAATAGGTTATAAAAATTGTGTTAATTAAATATAAATAGCATTTCCGCATATAATCGCGTATTTCATACCATATGTATTCCCCCTCACTATTTATACTTACAGGCAATAGTTTTTTTGTGCCTTGTTTATTATGTACGGCACACACAAAACTATAGATAATTTTTAATGTTTTAATGTCGTAATAATCATCAAAATCATTATTTTACATCATATTAGAGATTCATAAATAAAAAGTTTTTTATTTAATTTCCAAAAACTGTTTTTTTGACTTTCAGTTATTATATGCACGATTGTTAACTAACAAATTCATTTAAAATTCAAATAAAACAATTATTTTATTATATTAGTAGTAGTAAAATATTAGGCAATAATCTATTTATGTTTGAATATAATACTGTTTATGTTTGTAAAAAAGTTTATATAGTTGTACACTTTCCTGAAATATCATAATTAATGTAAATTTAAAAATTAATTAAATATACTAATCATGTGATTTGTGACATGTACTGTATATTGAGTGAAAACTCGAGAAATTTTCATTCATTTTGCAAAATATATTTTCCAATTGCACTGATATTTGATATAAATATTTGTGTGACTAAAACAGTTAACTCAGTAACCATTCAGTGATTGATAGTAATAATGATTTTTGTATATAAAAAATTCGTGTATTTAGTAGAAAATTAAAAACGAGTTTTCGATACATTTGTCGAAATCATAGCCAAAAACACACGGAGTGTTAGAAACACAGCTAAACGTAAGTCGAGTTATTTTGTCGGTCACTAAAAAAATATAAATTAAATTTATTTTAATGAAAAAACTTTTCTCTCTAAATATATTTAAACGAAAACCTGATTTCTGCGCTAACATTGACGCCAAAAGTCAGAAAGTGATAGTTTTTGCGTGTATTTCCACTTCTAGTGTATATAAAAACTCATTATGTCTTCCCTTTTGACGTAATATGTAATTAAAAATTTCTAACATTTTTCTCTCATTTCGCTGTCGATGTCAGAGAAAAAGTTTTTGCGACCAAAAAAACTATGGACACAAACACAGCCACTTTGGATCAGATATGCTTTGACCTGCAACTCGATGACCAGACTCTGGATGAGATAAACAACATGTATGTCCAGCAGCAACAGCAACAACCAATGCCTCAATCACTATCATCACCGCCACTACAGCCGCAACATATCAGTGCCATCAGCACCGGGACCACCAACCCGTGTATTGATCTCAACAATAGCGCCACAATTGACTCGTTTTTGATAACTAATAATCATTTCAACAATAACTGTATTATTAATAATAATAATAACAATAATTGTGCGAAAACTCCGGAATCCTATTCACTGGGAAATACTTATCCGACAAATACTTACTGTTATAATAATCATAATAATAGTTC
>CAJPVJ010002496.1:0-12956 GCA_905397405.1 Oppiella nova
GTCCTAACGGCACAGACAGTAACCTTCATATTAGTAAATCAATGCACACATTGGACCCAACAAAACCCAGCCCCTGCCCCCTCTCAGTAGTCTAATATTAGGTACTAATTCAGAGCTGACCCGCAATAAGCTATTATATTGCGCCCATATTTGCCATAAAATGCACATTAAGTGCATTCAATGCATACCCATTAGCAGTGAATATGAAATTTTAATTAATTCTCTGCTTTTCATTCTTCACTAAAAAGCACTTCTTTTACTATAAGATAATAAGCGCTTAATTTTAATCAAAATAATCATTATCTTGCAAACAATGAATGAAATGAAAAGAATTTTTGTGTTATAATTAAGTTATTTAAACAAATATATTAACAATAATTACAAAATTAAATAAATATCTTATACTTTATGAAATAAAAGACACCTTTTATGATGATAATAGAGAATAGAGTTTTAATTTTAGGCAAATATTTCATAAATTCTGTGATACATACAAATGATGATTATATTGTGAAAAGTACTGAATATATGGCTATACGGCTCATAACCAACCGTTTAGAGCATAATGTGAGGAGACTTTGATTTAAAGTAATTTGTTTTTTCACCAAAACTCAAATTCGTTGCCTTTATTCGTGACTCAAATTCATTGAAAATCTTTTATAACAAAAAATATTTAATAATATTATGTAATGATGTGATGGTGTGAACACCAGAATAGCTAATATATATGAATATTCTGTTATTATGATTATATTAGATTTTAAATTAACGCAACACTGACTCCCACTCCATAATAGTTTTCCAATAAGTGGCGGACTTTACAGAATATTCACGAGTTTCTAATTAATTAAGTATTAATTATTGAATGTCTAATTAATTAAATTAGTCGAAAATATGATTACATTAGAAACGAAATGAATGTAATATAAGGCAATGAAATGTATTAGTGATATAGAAATTGACGTGAAATCCGCCACTCATTGATGGCAAACATGACACATGCATACAGTATAGTGTAGTGAAGTGTTTCGGGTGTTTATATAATTAATTTAATGCCTTCACTGGTGAATGTGTTTGTGATTAATCACCTTTTATTCAATTACTATACATTTTCAGGCACTTTAATCAGTGAGTTCGCACGTCTGGGCCCTCCAGTGGGCTCTGATATTGACACAAACGGAGGGCTGAATGTGAGCTCCAGTACCGTATCGGCCAAGAAGAAGAAGAAGAAGCGCAGACACAGGTATGGCATGGGTTTGGCTATGGCTATGGCTATGGCTATGGGTATGGGGTATGGCATGCTATTATTGATCGCTAATTTGCTCGCAAACTAATACTAATTTAGTTAACTCTCTGTTCGTATAAATGATGTTTTGATTAATTAATTTAATAATCAAAAACTAATTGAAATCTCAAACAATGCATTGCAGGCGCTATATAACAGTCACACATACAGTGTATGTGCCGTACATTTACCACATCAAGTACTGTACTGTACATAAAAGTGCAAGTTCAATTTTTTCATTAGTATCATAAATAATTTTCTAATCGAGACCTATATTTGTTAGCCGTTTCTCAGTTTCATTGCTTAATTGAATATATATTTGATTTTGTCCTCAAAACGAAGCCAAGAATCGGAACAAAACTTTCTTTTTAAACTCAATTAATAATAATTGGGTTTTCATTGAATTGATCGCTCGATCGGATTCTTTGTCGGAGTTGTTGTTCAATAGACGGCTATAATATTAAGTCA
This sequence comes from Oppiella nova, assembly GCA_905397405.1. Lineage (NCBI taxonomy): Eukaryota > Metazoa > Arthropoda > Arachnida > Sarcoptiformes > Oppiidae > Oppiella > Oppiella nova. Next base: position 1,754 of record CAJPVJ010002496.1, read on the forward strand.
ATTAAACTAATAAGTTATTTACTCCATGTTTGCCGTTCACTATCGCTATATTTACTTAATATTTAGTTTGTTTTATACGAGTCCTCCACTCATTGTTCATTTGACAATAATTAAGTAAAATGTTTTCATGCTTTTTTCTATTCAACTGTTTTGCAAAACAATTTGTGGAAATATTGACAGAAAAAGCTGTTAAATATGCTATTAATTGAAAACGAAGGGAATTATAATAACACATACAATACAGTTAATATTGAATGAGCCATACCTCCCATTCCTGTTCAATACACTACTTCATACAATTGAATCAATACAATCCATTGAATGAAAAAAGTTCATTATTTTCATTTATAAGCATTTATATTCTAATACTGTCTATTGTTAATTTAAGTAAATTATATATCTATTAAAATTATTAACTTATTAAATACAAACTTACTAAAAATTAAGATTACAGTAAAATTACTATTTCTTACAATTATCTATAAAAATAAGTAAAATTCAATAATCTATGGACACATAGAGAGCTAACTGTATGGTTATAATCGTATGAATGAGAGACAGACACATAGCCCGTCATAAGTAGGAGTGGAGTATAGTTTTTTCAATTATTATTATATTGTCATTAATCATACAAATCATGTAAATTGTATTGTAGTTATTGTAACGCAGATGTAAGTCATGCAAAACACCCCAACATTAGGGGCCGACAGCTATTAAAATAATGGGACACTTTATGGCACTTTGTGGCCGTCATTATCGGCTCCACCTAAACAAATGATAGGGAATTGTGTTGTTTTATATGTTATATAAAGGCGTCGACTTATAAAAGACACACAAATCGACATCAACTCTACGTTCAGTCAAAAGCGAAACAATCAATAAATATATCTTTAAATGAAATTTACTTTAAGATATGTTCACATACATAGCACATACATGCTATACATAGCAAATCAATTTTTATTTGTGGTGTCAACTGTTTTAAATACCTGTAAATCTATTTAATTAAGTAATCATGTTATTTCAATATTATTTTTATTAGTTTATCCTTTTATTGAAGATTTGAAATACATTTTTATAATTTAAAAATAACTGATTATAACTGATTAAATAAAGATTATTTAATATACAGTATAATCTAGAATATTTAAATGTAAAATATTAAAAATATAGTTAATAATAGCCAATTAATATATAAGAATATAAGATACACTTAAAATGAGCTTTATTAGAATTTAGGATAATTATCAACTGATTATATAGTATATTAAAAAGTATAGTATAGTATAGTAGACGACTGTTAATTGACTGTCTTTTAAAGGTATAGTTTTGAAAGTTTGTAAAACCAAAATACTATTCCTATGAATATGACTCGTAAGAGCAAAAAAGCCAATTTTGTCTAAACAACACTGATGTCTGAGTTGCAAATATTTGCTTTTGAACTTAATTTGCACTTTCTTTGCACTTTCAATAACTAATTTGTTTGACTGTTTGCGTGCAAACGTGCGCTCAAAACGCTATGAACTTCACTTAACTAATGGATATAAAGCCAATGAAATGCTGTTAACATTCAAATCATAAATTATTAATAATTAACACTTATATTCATATTCTATTAGCTTTTATAATAATTTTAGTAATACTTAAATTTACATAATATTCTAATAACTTATATTTGAAATTAGGGACTAGGTTGTGATTTTTGTACAAAATATACAGAATATATCAGAAATACACCTATTGTTTATAACGTATTGATGATATAAATTTATATATTTGATTACATTTAAATAATAATTATATTAGTTATAAATAACAAAATATTCAAACTGAAGGTATTTATTAGTCCATATGAAATATATACAATATGACAAATTCTACATTATATGAATTGTTGGTTAATGTTATTTAATATAAAATGAATTGTCTGTATGTTTCAGGACTATATTCACGAGCTATCAGTTGGAAGAGCTCGAGAAGTCCTTTAAAGAGGCTCATTATCCCGATGTCTACGCCCGGGAAATGCTATCACTTAAGACTGATCTGCCAGAGGACAGGATCCAGGTAATACATCCTTTCATTACTTCATTCACAAAACAGTCAATTATTATATGTGTAAAACATATGCTTTATATTGTATTCTGTTTTATAAATTATCTTTACTTTATTATGAGATAGAGTTTGTAATCAAATAATAGACTAAAAAGCAATGAATTATTGGACTAAAAATGATTTCTGAAAGAAAATGACCGAAAAGTGAGTGATATGAACGACATATGATAACAGATTTTAAATCAAATAAAATCTATTGATTTTTCTACTGTATTCAATGGACCGAAATATGGTTTTGTTTAAATGTTTTATGTAATATTTTTAGTTTAAATTTTGGGTAGAATTTAATGCAAACAATAGCAAGAATTGATAATAAAATAGAAAACCATTTGTAAAATGATTTCTGCGGACAAACAAATTGAATAAAAATCGTATTAAGAGTGGAATGAAGACTAAGTTTATTCACAAGTAGTGAAGTGCCGGTGCCCTCCCTATGTATACCATCCCTCTAACAGTAATAGCTTTGAATGTATTGTCGAAATTATGTATACGACTGTCTGTTCTCTCTTTTTTTGATAATGTCTTTGCGGTTGTATTTAATGGACCAGAAATTACTGTCAACCAAACACTGGTCTCAACTAAAATATTTCATATTTATATATATTGAGAGAGAGAGAGAGAGAGAGAGAGAGAAAATAGAGAGAGAGAGAGAGAGAGAGAGAGAGAGATCAGTCATTTATTATTAGATTATTTGTGAAACACATTCAAGAATTTTTATCAAATTATGATACGATTTATGATTTAATAAATCGATCGCTTAAATAGCGATTAGTTTGTAATTGAAAATGTTTTTTGCAATATGAGTGATCAAATGATAATATGAGTGAGTCTACTCAGTGTTTATTTATTTGTTCCTCGGTAATAATAATACATTTTTGATTCATTAACTAAATTTTATTAGGAATATGTAATACGATATTATAAAACATTAAGGCATACGATATACCAGTTTCAAACATTATGAATAGTGAGATCATTAGGTCTTATGTCTAAGATTAATAGAAAATATGAATTAATTGAAATGGTACTGGGTACTGTAATATGTTTAAGGTAACGAGTTTTAAGCAGTGAACTGTAGTGAGCACCTGACGGTCACTGAAATGGCAATCCCTATATCGTATAGAAAAGAGTTTCAAAGTGAACATAAGGACAGTGGTGTTGATGAGTAGAGTGAGTGGAAAGTGATGAGAGTGTGTGGAGTGTGTGCGCATCCGTAGCACTGGTAGTGTACTGTATTATAGCACTGGTAGTGTATGATAGCGTATATTCCCAATGGAGTAGTCGATGAAAGAAATGGTAAATTTTTGTGCCGTTGATAGCTATTCATTGGTAGCGTTAATGTGCAGCAAAAGTAGCTTTTTTGCTCTCATTATACGCTCTCTGATAGATGTGTTGCCTATTTGTCGTACACTCTATTCAATTACAGTAATTGGTATCTCAAACGTCTCGCGACTCCAGGCTATCGTTGCCATCAGTAGAGCCACAGCTTATTATTTTGTGAGACATCACATCCCATATCGAGTTATGCTATTATTCAATACATATCTCTCTATAACTTTAATTAAGGCCTCCAAATGTCTTATCTTTCAATTAATATCGAGAATATTATTATAATTATCATTAATTCTAGCATTTATTAAATAAATGTACAAAAGTAAGAATAATATTTATACAAAAGTGCATTCATTATTTAAGAAACCTTTTTGTTTGAGTCTATAATTACAATGCAATTAGTAATCATTTGTTCATTATATCTATTGTTCATAACTTATTATTTTATTCAAACAAAATGTTAAATTTATAGAAACATGAAATGAATACGTGAAAATATACGATACGGTTATCATTATTAACGTTACATTGCACTCAATGGAAAGGTTGACATTTTATGAGTATATAAGCTATTAGTGAACTAAAAGAAATATAATATGTCTGACTATGACTACAATTGTTTGTTAGATATGATATAAAATAGATCTCATCTAATATTATATAATGTCTTCCAGTATCCAGTTCTATACCGAACCCACAGATATAGGGGCCTTATTTGATGTCTTGTTGTCTCCAATACTGTATCAAAGAATTCAATGACTTTCCACTCGAATGAACAATCATTTGATTTTAATTTAGTCATTGCTTTAAAATATGATCATTTGTGAAACCACTATACAATAAAAATGATATAAATTACTAGAATACACATTAAATGACAATTTCAAAAACATTTCCATCATTACATGAAAGGTTTGGTTTCAAAACCGGAGGGCAAAGTGGAGAAAGACTGAAAAGTGTTGGGGAAAGAGTACTATAATGGCTGAGTACGGGCTGTACGGTGCGATGGTTAGGCATTCCCTGCCACTGCCGGAGAGTATACTGAAATCGACGGTCGAGAGTGAGGGGCCGGCGTCGTGCGCGCCCTGGCTTTTAGGTATGTATGACATAACCTATGGTTTAAAGAAGCCTTCGTTTCTGATGGTAGCGGACCCACGATTACCGACATTTGCCTCTTCGCTGACAGGAATGCATCGAAAGTCATTAGAGGCGGCCGACAAACTCAAGGACTGCGACTCCGACGGCGAGTCCCGCGACCACAGCGACAGGAGTGCTGTCAGCCCTCCACTCGTGTCGTCGCCCCGAAGCGCGACAAACGACGTCCAAAACGCATCCAACGACCGATCGGTAGCCCTTTCCCCATCGATACCCACAGCCAACTCTATTTACAATTCAGTGCTCAATACTAACGATAAATGTATTATCAAAGAGGAGTTGAGGACCAGTAGTATAGCGGCGCTGAGGGCCAAGGCGTTGGAACACTGCGCTAAAGTCAGCCAAATCGCTGTCAAACCCAACGACAGCACCGCTCTGTTTGTCACCAATAGATCCCCGCATCCCGTGTCCAGTCCTCCCAACTCTCATTACCACCACTCGTCACCTCCAAGACATCACATCTTTTAGAAGTCACTTGTTTTGCATAACAAACTGTAAGAATTTAATGAATTAGTGTTTCATAACTAACTCAACACTTATTATTGACACGAATTGATTCATTTATAGACAAAACTATAAAATCTTTTAAAACGATAAAATCATTATTTGAAACACTAAAACACAATTGAATAAAACGATTCAAACTAATGAGCAAATAATCCCCAAAATGTACAGAACTTTCATTGAATATATATACAGTACATTTACTATAAATAATTAAATGTTTTTAATATAATTTTCTCATATTATGTAACATTATTAATAAGAATTAGAATCTGTTTAGAAAGTTATTTATAATTATTATTAATTTAATTATTATGAAAATCATTGGATTTACAATTGAAATAAAATAATTTGTTTTAATTAATTTAAAAATAATTGAACCATTAGCGAAAAATATATAAACCATTGAATCCGTTTAATGATTTCTAATTGAATAAAAGTTAGTTTTTTATTTTATTCAATTAATTTCCTGTAAATTAAGTAGTATTAAAGTTGTGTTTACATTGAATAAGACGTTAATTTTTTAATTAATTACTCTTTAAGTCATTAGGAAATGATTTCAAATAATTTGCTAACAAAGTTTCAACTAAAATCTAACGCTTAGCTTTGCTATTCTTATATAACATATATTTATTGGTTTAAAAATCATACAGAATCTCAAGAATCCATTTCAATTAATATGCAAAGAATATGTATTGTGAATACAAATACAGTATATTATTATAGATTCGATTTGATTCCCATTTTTTGAGCGTTTTTCACAAATATATTGAACAAGAATGCAGAGAAAGTGGGACTGGAGTTGAGTTGAGGCCATATGTCAAACACGTAAACCTGCGAACAGTTCAACAATTGTCAGTTGAAGTAATTTCCCCAAAGTGTGGATTCCCTCCCAAACACATTACGCTTATGAGGTGCTGAGGCAGCTGTGGATGAGCGCCTATACACTCTCTACTAAAACATGTAGTTTTAGATCTCTGTTACTCCAACACCACTAAAAGGGCATAAATGCTACCAATGGTACCAATGCTCCAACACTTCCATCAATAGATGAAACACATATTCTATCCATTCATCGAGTGCTCAGATTTCGGGCACAAAACACATACAAAATCTTATCAATTGAAAGAATATTAGGAAAATAAAAAATGATTCCGTGTTTTGTGTGCTTGCTAACAATGAGATAATAGTGTAGAAATGTTTTTTAGAAATTTTATAGAATTTATATTTATTTTTAAAAGTATTTCAATGAATGTGTGACCGAATACTGAATAGTTGTGTTGTGTATGAACTGTACAATGGAAGTGGCAAACGGTAGGGAACGGGAGACTGAATTTTGTTCACTTTAGTGTTGTACAACTTTGTAATATTTGTGCCGTTCATAGACTAGAAAATGTATTGCAAACGCATTGCAATTCTCGGTTGGCCTCCAAGTCATCATTTTAGAGATGCGAGAGAGAGAGAGAGAGAGAGAAAGGGAGAGAGAGAGAGAGAGAGAAAGGGAGAGAGAGAGAGAGAGAGAGAGAGAGAGAGAGAGGTTTGGTGTGAAAGTTAATAAAGTAAATTGCATTGCATTTTGTCGTGAATAACATTGCATTATATGCTAACAGTTAACACAACTGTATGGCTGAGGAGTAAAGCATTTGTTTTTGAACATCAATTGGAAAGAGAGTTAGAATTAGTTGTTTAGTTGTTTGCAATAATTTGGTGTAATTTCTATTAATGGATTGTTTCGTTTGGGAATACTTTTAGGCTTTTATAATACGATTGCCTCGAAATGATAGCACTTTTGCCGGAAAATAGATGAGACGGACGGCCAATAATACAATGACTTGTTTTGGCAAAAATTGATATAATTATCCGCTTAAGATATGACTAAAACAAATACAATTCGTGTAATTATTTAATTAAATCAAATAAAGACTATAAAAGCGAGTAAATAATGGTTTGTTAAGACATGAATGCAATGATTTGTGGTTAAGAAAAAAATGAAGAAAAATGAAATTCATTTGTAGCCATAAAGTGATGTTTAGTCATATTTGTTGGTCTCATTTGCAGCGACTGTATAATGAAATGCATAACTGCATAACTGTCCCATTTTGAGGACAAATTAGATATAAATGTGTACCAAATAATCAGATTATAAGTTAGTCTGTATGCGAACCACTGTAATAGCATTGAATGAAAGTTTTGTTTGAGAGTCTAATAACGATAATGTGAATGAAAGCAAAGCCTAACCGTCTTAACGATGATATATCGCTATATCTATCCGTCACAGCCGTAAAGCGGTAGTTATGGCCTAACACACAGTCGTCCCTTAATAGCACTCTAATTCAATTATATAGAATTGCATCACATCTACACCACATATACACTACCAGTGCTCTGATACTCTGCAATACACCAATACATGCCATACCATACCATATCCTACTCCCGGTCTTCACACAATGCACTTATAGACAACTGATTCCCAATTTACTGATCGCAACATCACTCATCACAGTATTAGGCATTTCATTCATACGATATTTGATATACATTTGCATTTTTATACAAAATATTGAACGTTTAAAACTAAAGCAATAAATTATTAACAATTTTCATAATATTCTCCAATTCTAAACATTTTTCTCTTAATTTAATTGTCTTTTATAAATATAGGCAAAGTAGACATTAATTTCCATAAACAGTCCTTTAATTCCCTTTAAATGCAAATCGATTTAACTGTCAGTCAAATGTTTTTTGTTAACAAACTAAATAATCATTAATTTTGTTTGACTTTATTCTTAACATTAATCTTTGTCTTAAATAAATCTGAACTCAAATAATCATTAATTTTTATTAAATAATGATTAATTCAAAATTCTATTACTGTAATTTTAATTAGATTTTAAATTAATTTTGCATTTGTTTAGTGAAAGTAGAAGTAAATAGTTTTACATAAAAATACTAATAATATATTTTTGAATGTTGTGGTGAACGATGTGATACTAGTGTTGAAGTAAGTGTTGAATTGATTGGAGTTTTTTGGCGAAACCGCAGTTAATGGCTTAAGTAGATTGTGTCGTACGATATGACACAAACAATTTGCAAATTCATCAATTGTGAGACACACTTATAATCCATACAAACACTCCACACACCAAACAAATCAATAGAGAATACAATGACTGCGAGAGAGAGAGAGAGAGAGAGAGAGAGAGAGTGAGTGAGAGAGAGAGAGAGAGAGAGAGGCAAATGAATGTTGGGTACAATGGAGTGCATCAGTTGTGGAGTAGTGCCGGAGTGGCAGCTATTTTGCTAAGCATTCACTCCACAGAATTAGTGCTAAAAAGCGATGATTTTGTCTGAAAGACTAATTCATTGATTATGTCGGACACAAAAGACATCAAATAGATGTCAAAATTCATTACTTGCTATCATTTGATTCATATTACGAATATAATAATTTAATATCAAATTCACCGATAATTCAACTATATAACTTTTATTACAAATATATTCTTATTTAAATAGTCTTTCATATAAATGTGAATCATCAAATTCTATATAAAACCAAATTGTTTTAAAACCATACTAAAAATTATCCATATTTCTAAACGTTAGCACAGAAATTAGCATTAAATAAACCTAAAACCAATATTAAAAATAAGATCTATATATGGATGATAAGCATTATGAGTTTGAGATCAATTATAAAATTTGTTAGAATTTAAAACATATCAAGAATAACTTATAATTTGATATTTGGTTGAAATGAAAATATTTGGTTCATTTAATTGATCATATGATGCGTTGACATAATAAAAATATAGCAATCAATTAGAGTTTGTTGAGAACATTACCCCATTAGGGAAGCAGTGCATTGACTGCATCTTAATTTGATTTTCTTCCCATTTATGTTGAGTTGGTTTCTCAGCATTTAGTAGTCGTGTCTTTCCTTCTCAATGAACGTTAAATAACTTTACTCTTAAACACAAACATCTATTGTCTGTATTTAATAAACTCAATAACACATTATAATCAAGCGTTGACTCGAGAATTATTAATTCATTAATAGTTTGTATTTATTTCTAAAGAATACTAATTGCAATGAATTTTAGCAAATATTAATGAGTTTCTAAATGAAAATGTAGTCAAATCTAAAATCTTATCGAAAACAAAAAATTTTCACTAGTAATGATCAAATAAAAACATTTACCCAGAGAACTCATCAATAAAGGATTTGATAACTGTCCACACAATTAGTTTTCTGCCATAATTTAATGCTATTAAACCACAGTATTTAAGTACATTAAGCGATTCAATAAGTTTTCAAAACTAATAGGTTGTCTGGAGAAATAAACAACAAACTGTTGAAAACATGGACTCATTTATATGTTTACAGATAATTAGAATTGAATCTCTCGTTAAAAACTTCAATTTGTCTTTTAGAGGATGTTTTTCAATAGAGATTTAGATTATTTTCAGTTCATTTGTTTGAAAAGTATTATTACTTTAGAGTTAGTTTTGTTTCTAAACCATTAAATATAGCGTTGAAATAGAGATACAAGAAATTTTGTCTAACTTTCAAATAATATCAATATTTTTGAGAGAAGTTTGTGATGCGGAACTTTATTCATAAGAAATTTCAAATCAAATATAGTTTTATCAGATTTTCATCCTTTTATAAGATTTGCTTTTATGATCTCTCTTTCATAACTTTATTGATTTAATATGTTTTATGCAAANAATATAGCGTTGAAATAGAGATACAAGAAATTTTGTCTAACTTTCAAATAATATCAATATTTTTGAGAGAAGTTTGTGATGCGGAACTTTATTCATAAGAAATTTCAAATCAAATATAGTTTTATCAGATTTTCATCCTTTTATAAGATTTGCTTTTATGATCTCTCTTTCATAACTTTATTGATTTAATATGTTTTATGCAAAACAATATCAAAAACATATTTCAAATAAGAAAATCACTATAAAAATAAAACATCAAAAAGTAATAATTGCTAACTTATGAAAATACAGTAAAGCAAAAAAGTTGCAATATATATTGTATATTATTGAATAATTTAGCTCTTAAATAACTTGAAAATGTGTAATCTTTTAATTTGCATCTTTTACTTTCAACTGTTGGATGAAAATATTGACTAATTTGATGATAAGTATCAAACAAACCACTTGAATAGAAACCGATATAATGAAGTAGACCAGAAAAGCAAAGTGAAACATCACATTTTCATTGAAATTCGTATCTTTTGCTATGAATTCATACAAATAAAAATGAATGTTAAATATTTGTGTTACTGTTAAGATGGCAAACACCACACATACTCTTAAATATATAATAAGCACAGAATATAAGTGCAAATCCCAACCATAAAAGGTTTACGAAAACCAAAAGCAAGAAATCAAGTCGTTTCCCGTTTTTAAAGGCCAAGTGAGCCATAGGTGCGACCAATACTTGTAAGACACAAATGAACGCAAATATAGACATATAATATAAGGCATAAAACAGCGACAACAGTCCAAATAAGATGAATAATAAGCCTTGAAAACATATTTAATCATTAGATGTATTAGCATTTCATATGACAATTGAAATAACATATACCAAAACCGGAGTCAATTAGACTCGAATAGTAGACATAATATACCAAACGTTGAATCCATTCGTTTTCATTGATAGCAAACCAGAAGGTTATGTCGAAAACCAATTCTTTGGACACGTCTTTGGAGAGGGCCTTGAGTTTAGCTGAATATTCATTGAAATTTTTGGTGTCCGAGTTGTCTATCATTTTGGTCATTGAAGCTAATATGTCATTCATGGTTAAGATATGATTCTTCAGTTATTTGGTATCAAATGTAATGAATTTAATACTATTTTATATCATAATTAACCGTCAATTCAAATAATATCGCAATTTAACAATAAATGATTGCTTTAATTAAATAATTAAATTAAAGTTCATTGTTGGGCGCACTTCAAGAATATACAGAATATTCATGAGTCATAATATGGTTCATAAATCTTAATGTTTATTAAATAATCGCTTATTTTATTGGTTTTGTTGAATGTCATCAGAAAACTAAGTTTTGCTTT
>CAJPVJ010002497.1:0-12955 GCA_905397405.1 Oppiella nova
AACTCGTCCTCATTGGTAGTCTTGCGGTCTTTCCACGCGTAAAACAAACCGATTGCTGTCGATATCATTAACATTGCGATGAATACCACGTAGTCTACGGCACCGAAATGGTCAGACATGTCGGCGTTTGGTTTTTGTTGGGTTTCACCACTTGTTTCAAATTAGATTTTATATTTTCAAGTCTTTAACTAGAAGTTAAATCTCTTAGGATTTATTGTAATCTCATATCTATTTAATGAATATTATTAGGCAAATGAATGGTCGCAATGATATGAATAATTACATGAATTACTGTAAATATATACAGTAATTAAAAGCGGAAGTCAATTATGTTTGAGATCATGCTTTCAATTAAGTGTAACTTATGGAAACTTAAAGCAGTATTAGTTTAATAAGACAAATTAATTAATGTAAAAATTAATACTGTAACCATTTTTATTGAATATTATAAATAGTAGTTTAGTGTTTCATTATTGGTAATGAATTTTTATATTTAATTATGATTTAATCATAATAAGTTTATATTTTACTGCAAATTATTTGAAATATTTAAAAAATAATCTGTGAATTAATGAAATTAATATCAATGCAGATCTTACGAAATACAGTATATGGTATTATATGAGCTAGGGACAACCATAGTAACGTTAGCAATTTTATATTTATTATATCTAATTATTAATTTTATTCAAAAGTCAACTATTCATAAAATATTCATAGGTTTAGGGTAAACGAGTAGTATTATAACTTATCAGGTTAAAATATTACTGGATTTTAAAATATTAATAATACTTATACTTTGGTTTTAAGACTAAGGTAGACATAATTCAAAAGTAAACAATTAAATTATCAGTTATAATACAATTACAAATATGGATCATTTGTTTTATAAAAAAGTTGTTCAAATATCTAATGGTTGTTCGGATAAGTTAACGGTTCTACCCCAAAAGGTTTACTACCGAAAAGGCCTACTTTTTCCAAAACGCCTAAAAAGCCCAAAAAGCCTACGACCTAAAGGGTTTACTTAAAATAAATAATTTTTTCGAAAGTTTTAAATGTTTTTGGGAAAAAACCCCTCTTCTCGAGAGTTAATGTATTTCTATGGAGATTTCGGTGTTTTTGGTCACAACCCTTAATTTCTTATAGACTTAATGTATTTCTATGGGGATTTCGGTGTTTTTGGTCACAACCCTTAATTTCTTATAGACTTAATGTATTTCTATGGGGATTTCGGTGTTTTTGGTCACAACCCTTAATTTCTTATAGAATTAATGGTTAAATGGGATTTCCCTAAGGGGTGTTGGTGTTTCTACGAGGGAATTGGGGTTTCCCCGTGGGAATGCCAACTCCTTAAGGTGCTCAGAGCTGCCAAAAACGCAGGCGACGAACATTCCGGGCAGACCCGGGTAGTCGTCCTCAAAGATGTCGAGCACAAAGTAAGGCAACAGTTGGTCGGGTCGGGCCACTCGACCGGTCATCATAGGGTCGCAGTCGTAATATCGGGCGTACATCACGACACCGATGAGTACAGTGAATGATAGCATCAATATATACCCGGGCATTGCCATATACAGGGCCTTTTTGGCCGAACTAAGACTCGGCATACATATAGCGCGTTGGACTTGTAGTTGACTTGTACTGAATGTGCCGCTGAATAAGACTGCATACCCTGTTAATAGCACCCAAAACGAGTTAATGGAGTAAATGTCGAAATTGATGCTAAAAGACAACAAATACCGACAATTATATGAGTTTATAAATTTTATATAATTATAGCATTACTTCCAGAACTCTATACGTCCGCCTGTATGAGCCTTTTGAAAGGCACTGGCCATTCCTCCCGAAACATTTGCACCCTTTTTATGAATTTAAATTAATTATTATTTATTATAAAGCTATCATTAGATAAGAATTCTTATAAAAGTCATACTCTGATGAGGACGGCTAGCAATCCGGTGATCATAACAGTGAACTGGAAGAAGTCGGTCCATACGACACCCTTGAGACCACCCATAGATGTATAGATGGTTACTATGAAACCAAGGACTAAAATACTTGAAGTGATGGACATATCGGTGACTATAGACAGTGCTATCGATGGCGCAAACCTTTCGATTTGATTGACAAGAATTTCAAATATTTGATTCAACATTCAGTTTATAAGGGACTCACAGCTCGACTCCAAAGAATGGGATCTAAATTGGAGATAAAAATGAATTACTATTAAATAGGAATATACGATATAATCATATTTATACCATGGCTAACAGTGTGGACACATTGGTTATAATTTGCAAATTGTGTGATTGAAAGCGTTTGTGAATGTATTCGTTGACTGAAAGTAGATTCATGTTATAGAAGACAGGAATGAAGACTTGAGCGGCGAGTACAGCGGCCAACACGGCCGGGATCACCAGCACCCACAGCATAGTTCCCGTCGCGTACACCACAGTTGGAAAGCCTATGAACGAAGTGCTCGGCAGAAAACTGGCCATAATTGAGATGCAAACCGGTAGCGGAGACATAGTTTTGCCACTAATTTGCAAATATATATATATATATTGTTTTAAATACTGTTTGCATGAATAGTATTCATTGAATACCCTCTTAGAAACTCGTCCTCATTGGTAGTCTTGCGGTCTTTCCACGCGTAAAACAAACCGATTGCTGTCGATATCATTAACATTGCGATGAATACCACGTAGTCTACGGCACCGAAATGGTCAGACATGTTGGCGTACGACCCTATGATGACCGGTCGAGTGGCCCGACCCGACCAACTGTTGCCTTACTTTGTGCTCGACATCTTTGAGGACGACTACCCGGGTCTGCCCGGAATGTTCGTCGCCTGCGTTTTTGGCAGCTCTCTAAGCACCCTATCGTCGGGCCTGAACGCCATGGCGTCCATCATTTGGGACGACTACGCAAAGAAGATCTTTCACAGACTACCCGCCCAGTGGGGCGTCTACATCACCAAACTGTTGGCTGTGTTCATAGGCGTCGTATCCATTTGTTTGGCGTTTGTGGTGAAGGAGACCAAAAACATCGTGGAGGCGGCGACCATGTTATACGGCGCCTCCAATGGCCCCATATTTGGTCTCTTTTGTTTGGGTCTCTTCTTCCCGTGGGCCAACGCGTACGGGGGCGCCGCCGCCCTAATTGTGGGTCAAGTCATATGCTTCTGGATTTGCATCGGATCCGTGGCCGACAAGAGAGACCCCACGACTATGAGTCTGGCGCTCAGCATAGAGGGCTGCGAAGCCAAGAATATATCCAATCCCTACAACATGACGGGCGCCCCCATCAGTTATATGGCTAACTATAAAATACCCGACTATTATCCGACCGGTAATCTTGATTTTTACCTCGTTACTAGTATACATTAATAGTTTATTACCAAAAAAATTAAATGAATCCCAAACACCCAGGCAATGATATCATTCATCACATCAGCCCCTTCTTTGTGCCGGTCATCGGTTTCGTGGTGTCTCTCATTGTGGGAAATATCGTAAGTTTGCTGACGAAAGGCAATAAAGACAAGCGTTTGGACAAAAAGCTAATTAATGTCAGGGTCTGTTACTATATGGAGAAAGTGTTGCCAAAGAGTTGGCGACAGTTAGAGAACGATAGACCCGTCCCCTCCAGACTCAGACACCCACCACATGGTCAGGTCATCTCTAAGCCCATGACACCGATGGGAAGCAACAGATATTTCAGTAGTGATCGCAATGAAGATGAGGCCCCGGAAGATCAACAGTCGACTAATCCCTTGAGTGTCCCATACGTCGACAAAAACACGAGCCTTTGATTTAATTAACAGATCAATTAATTTTTCATGAAATATACAAATCATTTCAAATAATATACTTTTTTTGAAACATTAAAACAATTATAAAACAAAATAAACTATCAATGAACTGAAGTGTCAATTGGTGTCCATAGCGAGTGTCTTATTAGTGATAAGTTTTTACAGACGGATCAATTTTAGGGTTTCAACATTCATCACATCAGCCCCTTCTTTGTGCCGGTCATCGGTTTCGTGGTGTCTCTCATTGTGGGAAATATCGTAAGTTTGCTGACGAAAGGCAATAAAGACAAGCGTTTGGACAAAAAGCTAATTAATGTCAGGGTCTGTTACTATATGGAGAAAGTGTTGCCAAAGAGTTGGCGACAGTTAGAGAACGATAGACCCGTCCCCTCCAGACTCAGACACCCACCGCACGGTCAGGTCATCTCTAAGCCCATGACACCGATGGGAAGCAACAGATATTTCAGTAGTGATCGCAATGAAGATGAGGCCCCAGAAGATCAACAGTCGACTAATCCCTTGAGTGTCCCATACGTCGACAAAAACACGAGCCTTTGATTTAATTAACAGATCAATTAATTTTTCATCAAATATACAAATCATTTCAAATAATATACAAAAAACTTTGTAATTTTGTTAATATTTTGTTTTATTTGATAGTTACTTGACTTCACAGTTAACCACAGGTATCGCTCACAGAATAATCACTATTCAAAAATGTCTGCCTAGTTAAAATCCCAAAGTATAATTTCACTAATTATGTATCAATTAATATTAGGACACTCTAATCATATAAACAGTTAGTGTAATTAACAGACATAATTTACTATTACTTTCCCTTTACAACAAAAGTTGATAAAACTGATAAAAACTTTGAGTTAATCCTAATATACCGTAGGATTTCTATTTTTTATGTCTAAATAATTAGGTGTTGACTAAATTTATAATATTATAAGTTACTTAATTAATTAACTGGTAATTGATATTCAACCCAAGTAAAAACTTGAGTGTTTTAGTTTTTACTTATAATAATATTATGTGAAATCATGTATGAATTCAATGCCACCATCAATAAAATAAATGATTACTTTTTACGATCAATGCAATGAGGCCTATGAATCCTACGCTTATTTTTATTTACACGGAAAACATGATTTCCTATTAATTAAATTCATTTCAAACACACTGTATATTTAATACTATGCTATGATTTTTAAGAGAGTATTTCTCTCGTAAGAAATGTTTGCATAGAAATAAATTATTATAATCAAGTGGTTGGCATTCAATCAGTCATTGAACATACCGTTTGGCAACACTTGTTATGAAATATGCACATTAAGTGCAATACAATTATGCCTTCAGAGCACAGAATCCTATTATGGAAATGCAAATAATTAATTTGCAAACACAAAACTCTGCAAAAAATAGTATTTTGGATTATACTAAATTAAAAAGTCCTACAGTACAGTGTATTTTTGGTTTTGAAACATATTTGGCACAAACTCTTGTCTGCCTCTCAATTGAAGTGAAATATATTTTTATCTCTACTGAACAGCACTTTCAGTTCAAAGTACTCTTTCCTCTCCAGAATTATTATGTATTTAGCGATGAATTCAGTGTTTTTGTGCTTATCTTCGACACTGGCTTTAGTTTCCTGAACTACAAAACTATGACTTTTTTCGTCAAAACAATTCATTACATCGATGTGTGAGACTCGGCACTGATTTGTAACAAACATATTATCAAAATTAATTGTTTCTTATAAAGAAATTTATATAGTTTTAAGTGAATCAACTGTACATTAAGTTACATGTATATTAATTTAGCATGATGAGTGATGATACAAATATATTGAGTTCTCCTTTAGAATATAACGATGAAAATGACTATAAAAATGTTTCCGAGTATTTGTCAAAATATTTATTGATTCATAAGGAGAATGAATTAATTGTAAGTTTTAAATTTTAATTAATTAACTATATTTAGTATTTTTAAGACAGTTAATTATAAATACTTGACATAATGTTTATTGACAAAATCCTGATAAAGTATACAATAATTATCAAGATTATTTTATCTACTCGTCAAGAATGTAATCAAAATTTTATTGATAGGTTGACGACACGACTGGATTTTCACTGAATGGCCAACAATTACATGATTTGTCGCAATTAGTGACCAATCAATTGCTTAATGAATACGATTTACAGTGCAATGAAATCGTATGCTTTCTCTCTCCTAATCATTATTTCCAATCCATTGCTATGTTGTCGGTGTTGAGGGCCGGAGGGGTCTGCCTATTCCTGAATGACAGATCAACTTATGGTATGCCAGCAGATAATTGAGTGTAAAAAAGTCAAAAATGGGTCTAATTTGATATTTCTTGGTATATGAATGGCAGATGAAGTCGACGACGTTATCAATGAAACAAAATTCAAGTTTTTATTTTGTGGGAAAGAGAGCCAAGAGATTGCTATAAAACTTGTCAACAATTACTCTCATATTAAAGTAAATCTTAAGAAATACAATACAATTAAAGATCAAATATAACTTTATTTTCTCTCATTTATTTAAAATCAGAATATTTTTATCGTCTCTGAAGAGGAATACGAGTCGGAGAACAAGATTCAACACTTCAAACATCTTTTAAACTGCAAATCATTTGATCCCAAGAAAACATCCGTTGATAGGAATGGATCCGATTTAGCTGTGATTGAGTTGACGAGTGGTACTAATGATGGCAAACGACGATTAGTGTGTAAAACACATTCAAATCTTATTCATGGCATTCAACAAATGCAAGACAAAGAGGTTTTACACAATAGTAGCGAAGACATCATCATTTCGATGCCTTTCGACAAACTTTTCGGAATTGAATTACATTTAAGTTCTTTGATTAGTGGCTCAAAAATGGTGATAATTAGCGGCACTTTTGACACAAACATTGTGTCATATTTGAAAAGTATTCAGGATTTAAAAGTTACGAAATTAATACTCTTTGCATCGGACGTGAAATTAATGATCAAAAATGAAGTCAATCTCTTGTATGATATGTCGAGTGTTAAAGAGATTCTTTATGTCGGAGTGTTTGATGACTACAATAATGTGAGACAAAGTGTGGAAAATATGTTCAAATGTCGATTCTTTAGGACAGGTATTCATTATTCAATGAATATGTTGCTGATTATCTAACTTTTATGATGTATTGCAGTGTACGGCACCACAGAATCGGGAGTCATAAGCTGTTTATACAAAACGAAATCTTTTGAATATAATGGCTATTCTTCGGGACAATTAATAAGTGGCACAGAAATCAAAGTCATTGATATTAAAAGCGGTGATACACTACCAGTCCATCGAGTCGGACAGATATGTGTAAAGAGTAAACAATTAGGAATCGGATATTTTACAGACGATATAAATAGCATCCAATTTGGTGATAGACTGACAACTGATGGATATTTTAAGACTAACGATGCCGGCTATTATGATAACCAGGGTAACATTTACATCGAGTCTAAAGTGTCGGACATTCTACACATTGATGACCAAATGTTCACACCTACAGAGTTGCAAATTTTACTTTTGTCTCATCCGGATGTCATCGACACCAGTGTTATTGGAGTCCACTGTGAATACAGTGATAGTGATGAGGAAAGTGAGGATAGAGTACAAGAAAGTGAGGATAGAGTACAAGACTGTCAATTGAGTAATACTTTTAAAGTGTTTGTTGTGCTAACAGTGGGCTCAGAAACAAGAGATCTGGACTTAATTAACTTCATTAATGATAGGGTAGAGCCTATCAGACAAATAGATTCCGGTATTTTCGTAGTCGATGTATTGCCGCGAAATAATATGGGAGTAATCAGTAGAAGTGCACTCATTAACTATAAGTGAATAATAACTCTACAAAACTAATAAGTAGTGTTTATAATGATTACCTTACTAATTACAGTCTGTTAATTAATCATAAACTCGACTAAAATCCAAAGATTGCATTTATTTATAACACAAATAACTATACCTTATACATTATCATTTATAACTGTTTAAAAAAATTATTTTTGTTACTGATACACAATACCAATTGTATAATTCCTTAACAAACCAACGAATAAAGCGATTATTAATAACTGTTGACTACCGTAATAGCAATTTTTAAAAAGTAAATCTTTAAAATGTAATACTTCACTTTTGCATAAAACTGGTACAATTTAAATCATTATACATATTACAGTTACGGCAAGAAAACTGGTATCTCTTTGGGGACTATCTTTTTACTACAGTATATACCGTATGGAGAAACTGTTACTAAATGGTTAGTGACAGTTAGAAAACGGTAGATCAGTTCCCTCCAGACTCACACCGATGGCGACAAACAAATACTTCAGTAGTGATCGCAATGAAGATGAGACCCCAGAAGATCAATAATAAACGGAACCCTTGAGGACCCAATTGGTCCACAAAAACACAAACATTTGATTGAATGAATCGATTCATTATTTCATGAAATATACAAAACATGAATAATTTGTTTCAAACATTATAACAATTATAAAACAAAATAAACTATTAATGAATGGATGCGTCACTCGGTGTCCATAACGGGTGTCTTATTACTGACGGATGCCTTAGTGGTGTTTGTGGTGTAGGAGCCCATCCCGGCAGCCCTCTCGGCCTCCTCCTGACTGTACGGCTCATCCCTTAAGAGCCGGACTCTCTTCTTATGGGCTTTACTTTTGTTGTGATCTTTGAATGCCTTTTCGTCAATGAAATAGCGACTGAAAGACACAAACCATTCATCAAATCAGTTATCAATTGCTAAGCCTTGGGATCAGCTCTTACTCGCAGTGTTGACACACGTGCTGTCCATTTGCGGGCAAATCGTAATCAATGTCCTCATCGTTAGTATCGTCCGATGTCTTTGCGGTGTCCAGTGGTTGACTGTCAGCGTTGGCGATGGTATGGATCAGCTGTTGTTTAATGAGATCCAAGTCCTTCTTGTATGTCTTCGTCTTGAGGGCGCGTTTGCCGATCCGTCTATTCGGTGGGTTTTTACCCTTTTTGCGAGCGTACCTGGTCATTTTGCAATTGTCTCACGAGTGGTCACTTGTGGTCACTTTTGGATCAACTGATTGTCTCAAGACTTTCGCCACAAACAGTCTAACATTGACTGCAATTGAGTGCAGAGTTGAGTGCAATCTGTAAACCAAAACACATTGCAATCACTGAAAGCATGCGTTCACTGAACCAAACATAAAGTACGAGACCTTTCATTGGCTCCACAATTGATGGCAACAAAAGTTTTCAAACGGTTTTCAAAAAGTTTTCTAAAAGTTTTCAAACAGTTTTCGTTCAATTGATTTGAATAGAAATTCAATCGTAAAAGTAGTTCAAAATGTATTTTAATTTATTTTGCATTTAAAATCTATTTCAGTTTACATATATATATTAATTGTGTCATATACAAATAGCTTGGCACTCACACACACTATATGTCGACACAATTTAGGTGTTTCCGGTCAATCAATTAATTTTGCGGACTCCCGGCGCTGCTGCCAAACATTCCCGAGTCGTCTAATGGCGACCCAAAGCTGGTGTTGGGGTCGCGACCACCGGTCGCACCGATATGGGAGTCAACCGATTGCCTCAACCTTTCCTTCAATGTCTTCTCCGGTGACGCCCATCGATCCGATTGCTCTGGTGTTAAGACCACTTCAGCTGATTTAGTCCGTCGGTGGGGGCTTATGGGGGGCGATAGTCTTCGCGGACTTCCGATTCCCGAGTCATCGAATCCCGTCCCAAAAGAAGTGTTGGGGTCTCGACCTCCGACAGCCCCACCCGTCAAATCAATTGTTGGTATTTGTTGTGGACTTTCGGGTCGAGTCGTCGAAGTTGTCGGACCTAACGGTCGCCCGAAGAATGTCTTCGGGTAGAGAAGAGTGGATCCATTTGTCTGGAGTTCTCCCCACCGGTCCTTAAATTCTTCGGGTAATAGCGACTCACCAGCTGTTGGCTGACGTCCATCACTCGGGACACCACCTCTTGGAGGGGCCACAAACCCTTTGGGAGTGACTGACGGATCAAATGGATCGCCTTTATTAGCCACATGTTGGAGCCATTTCTCATATTCCGGTTCAATGATCGACTCGGGCTGAGATCTATCTCCAAAAACTCCAGCACTTGTAGGTATTTGTTGGTCTCGTGATGAACCCGAAGATTGATAACCACCTCCTGTTGTNTTGTGTCGAAGGGAATGGGAGGCCAAAGAATGTCTTCGGAAAGAGAAAACTCGATCCGTTTGGACCCTTGACTTCGCCGAATCGGTCTTTAAATTCTTCGGGTATTAGCGACTTAGTAGCGGTTGGCTGACGTCCGTCACTCGGAACACCATCTCTTCCAGGAGCCACAAAACCTTTAGGCGCAACCGATGGATCAAATGGATCGCCTTTATTAGCCACATGTCGGAGCCATTTCTCGTACTCCGGTTCAATGATCGACTGAAATCCACTTCCAGACACTCCACCACTTGTTTGTATCTGAGATGTACGAGAAGATTGATAACCACCGCTTGTTGTCTGCGTTTGTGTCGGACCACCGGTTGGTATAACATATGGATCGCCACCTTTGATCACGCTCTCCATCCACGACTCATATATGGGTTCAATAATTGAGTTCTTAGATCTGCTTCCTATGAGTCCACCACTTGTATCAGTCGCTGAAGGCATTTGTTGGTCTCGTGATGTACCTGAAGACTGATAACCACCTCCTGTTGTGTGCGTTTGTGTCCCGGCGCTGCTGTCAAACATTCCCGAGTCGTCTAATGGCGACCCAAAGCTGGTGTTGGGGTCGCGACCATCGGTGGCACCGATAAGGGAGTCAACCGATTGTCTCAACCTTTCTTTCAATGTCTTCTCCGGTGACGCCCATCGATCCGATTGCTCTGGTGTTAAGACCACTTCAGCTGATTTAGTCCGTCGGTGAGGGCTTATGGGCGGCGACAGTCTTCGCGGACTTCCGATTCCCGAGTCGTCGAATCCCGTCCCAAAAGAGGTGTTGGGGTCTCGACCTCCGACAGCCCCACCCGTCAAATCAATTGTTGGTATTTGTTGTGGACTTTTGGGTCGAGTCGTCGAAGTTGTCGGAACTAAGGGTCGGCCAAAGAATGTCTTCGGGTAGAGAAGAGTGGATCCATTTGTCTTGAGTTGTCCCCATCGGTCCTGAAATTCTTCGGGTAATAACGAGTCATCGCCTGAAAGTCGTTCAGCTGTGGGCTGTTGGGTACCACTCGACTCACGACCATCGCATGGATCCCTTCTGTCCAAAACGCTTGGATCCAATGGATCGCCACCTCTTAGAACAAGTCTTAGCCATTTGGTCATTTCGGTCTCACATTGAGGTAAAGGAGCTTTAAGTGTCTCATGTTTGACGGGTCTTGAAGTACGTCGTGAAGATCTACCGCGTGAGCGACCGCCCCTTCTTTCATAAGTACCACCACTTGTAGTCTGAGTTTGTGTCGGACCTAAAGGTCGACCAAAGGATGTCTTCGGATAGAGACGAGTGGATCCATTTGTCTGAAGTTCTCCCCACCGGTCCTTAAATTCTTCGGGTAATAGCGACTCATCAGCTGTCGGTTGACTACTGTCCCTCTGAACACCCGCCCGTCCATCGGACCCTTTTCCTGCAATCGGACCAAACGGTTTGCCAAAGAGTTTCTTCGGGTAAAGGAGTGTCGATCCGCCGGATCTATATTCGGCCCATTCGTCCTTAAATTCATCCAATAATAGCGACCCATCCTCTGGATCTGTTTGATCTGTTTGAGTGTATTTATCCATATATGGTCTTTGAGGATACAGTTATAATTTGCTAACTATATGAAGATATGGTAACTGAATTTTTGAAATTCAATATCAATCATTTTGATACAGTATTAGTAATTTTATCAATTAAGTTGCATTTAACAATAATGCTAACAATATTATATATTTGAATTAAATATACAACGACTAAGCAATTTAACAAACCGGTCGTATGTTTAAAATATGATCAATAAACCTCAGTGTCCGTGTGAGGCCGATACCTTTTGACAGTTGAGATTATTGTTTCAAATTTCAAACAATGAACTAATTGTTGGACACAAATCTAGTTTATGGACATCTATTTGTATTCATTTTGGGAGGAATTTCTTATAACGATTTGATTTCAATGTCCCAACAGTACGAAAACAATGTCATATTCTGTGCCAATGGTCTCATTACTCCAAAAATGTTCATTAATTCAGTGGTATATCAATAAAATAATTCATTCTTACTATTTAAGGAAAACATTTCTTTGAATAATTTTTAATTCAATAAAGATCTGATTCCGAGTTTCTTATGAATTGAATCTGAACATTATAGATATATTTCATATCTTAAGATTAGCGTTCAATTGCAATAATACAATAACTTAATCTTATAACGAGATTGTAGGAAAATTAATTTAAATAAATTTCCAAACCGTATCCAATATCAGATAAAAACTTTCCAAAGAGTTCAACAGATATGTCAACTAATTGTCAATCATTTGGAAAAACTCTTGGGTATAGATTAATGTCTACAAAATGCCAATTACCCTCAAAACACAAGCGTTTTGTATACAAACCCAATGAAGTCGTTGGTAAGAAATATAGGAAATCGTGTCATACGTGTGACCACAAGAAACACGAAGAATGGGTCGAAAGAATCTTCCAGAATGTGTCACAAAGAAGTGGCAAAAAGAAAATTCTTGACTTCAAATTCAAAGATAAAACTGAATAAAACTCAGTATTATGGCTAACCACCACTCACTTTAGAGAATTTTTATATTAATTTAAATACATTTCCGACACAAAGTCTATTTCATAAATGTTAAAATATAAAAATTGTAATTTCTAACACCAATTTAAATAAATGAAATTTTTATAAATTCGCAAATATTATTTATTCTCACAATGATAATTTATTAACAAACATGTAATTACCATAATTCAGTACTTATTCGCCGCTTGTTTGTTGGGACAGTTGTACATCTTATTAATACTCTGCGCGTCCAACTGAGTCATATGCGTTTTATCGTAGGGCTCCTTGAGCCGGTGGTGTTTGTCCCTGGGCTCCATGGTCATCTGTC
>CAJPVJ010002498.1:0-12953 GCA_905397405.1 Oppiella nova
AAGACATTGAATACACCGCAAGAAATGACAGCAAAATTAGAATTGAATACAAATTACAGCAACAGTTTCACTACAAATCAGAAAAAAGTATTCATTCGTCGGATTCCTGTCAAACATCGGAGGACTCATTGGTTTGTGGTTTGGGATGTCATTCATAGATACCAGTGCCCTCATTAGACTCTTTATTATTCGCATTAAACTAATGGCTAAATCTCTATTATCTATTAAATTATTCAAATTAATATTTTTAGAAAAGTATATTAAAACAATAATCACGTGGTGTAAATTTATTTTAAAATATAATTGGCGTAAAATAACCGCGATTATAGCTACACCATTTATAATGGTTCAAATATATGTATTAATTCACCAATATCTACGTTATTCTACGCTAACATCCATAGAATTAATTAATTATAAAAACTACAGTAATAACAATCAACTTACATACCAACCCCTTCCAGCAATTACATTATGCTATGAAACTAGTTTCGAAAGTATATTGTTTGACACGAATATAAGAAAATATTTAAATAAAAGTAATATATATCGTCATTCGTATTGTTTTCCACAATTTTATAAACACAGATTAAATATATCGACAACAGACCCATATATTATACGTTTAATTAACGATTATTTTATGTTATGTTTACCAATTCATGTAAATTATTTAAATGGAAGTAGACCTGATATTTATAATTATAGAAAATATATTTTAAATCATATGGATGTTAACACGAGCGATGAGTATCGCAATAATATTTTAAATATATATAATAATACTGAAGAATCAGCTAGGTTCGAGCTCGATGTATTATCACATATGATTGGTGTTGATGATGGGTTATTTGCCCGGGTAAATTTGATTTCACCATTCGGACTATGTCACACACATTTATGGTCTAATCAAAATAATAAAAATCACTTATATAGTAATGGTATAATTTTTTACGACACTCGCATGTTTGATACAGCAATGTTAAATAAAATCAGTTTCTTAAAATTGAAATTCATCATGCACGCGCCAAATACGTTGCCATTACTATCCGACGACATCTTACAATATAAAGACTATATTAACAATTTGTATCAAAAGATTTATATAATTCGCTACGATTTCAAGCGTCTGCCGAAACCATACGACACTCAATGTTACGAATATTCTGCAAACGAAACCCGATTTCACTGTTTAAACAAATGCTATGAAACCGAATATCAAAAGCATTTCCAATGTATTCCGAACAATAATAGTTTATTAATCACTCGGGTATACGATAAGTATATTGAGCCAAATGTTACATTTTGTTTCAAATTTAATTTAAATAACATACACCAGTTCAATCAACGTCTAATAAATTTATGCAAACATAAATGCCCGGCTCAATGTGTAGATAGCTTGTTTTTGAGCAAAGTAGTACCTGGATTTAACCCATATAGATGTTTTGAATTTTTATTGAATAATGATTATTATATTTTGATTAAATATTCCGAAGAAATTACATTTATTGGACTAATCATAAGTATAGCCAACATATTAAGCCTATGGCATGGTGTTAGTTTTATTAGCTTATTTAAAACAACAAGTGAATTTATTTCTCAATCAATTTACATTGTAATTTTGAAGCAAAAATTAATAATTTTGTCAAAAATTTTTATACAAACATCTAAACATAAAACTTCGATCAAGGTTTGTTGTTCATTTTTGGCATTTTATATCGTGTATAAATTAATAATTTTTTTATTTATTAATTGCAGCGCATATACACAGCAATATTGTCGACAATACTTATCCACCAGTTATACGACATATCTCTGCATTACTTCAGCTATGAATACGCCATCAGAATCGATTCGAAATCATACGAAACCGATAATAACTACCCGTTTATAACAATACATATACAGGATTATACTGATAAACCATTCAATGGACAGTTTTTATTTACAAAAGATAATTGTCCTGATCAATATAAAAACGCACTGTGTCAATTTAATTCTACCCCGACCACTCTACTTGATAAGTCATATCTCGACTCATTTTTTGCCAATTATTGGGTCGAAATACCCGGGAAATCGTCGAAAATAATTGGAAATATTTCGTCGTTTAATGTCTACGCCTATACAAGAGATGTTAAGTATAATCGAGTAAGGACATTTTATTTGGCAGATTTGCTTAAACCACACGCTAATAACAAACAAAAATATAATTTACAAGCTCGTTTATTACAGCGGGTTAATATGAAAGCAAGGCAAAAGAAATTATTTCTGAAAATATATTTCCATTCAACACCAATAAGTCATGATAGATATTACGGTACGGATTTCAATCAATTGTCGGAAAGTAATGAGACAATTATTATGTCGAAAACAATATTTCAATCGTTACGTAAACCTCACGGAAACTGTAGTTCATATGACGGCTCGCGTGCCGGCGATCGACCCTTCCGTGCCGTTTGCCATCGGAATTGTATGCGACGGTGTGTTCGCTATTATTACCGCAAACAACGTAAACACGAGTTCAATGGTTGTGAGCCTGTATTCGTCGATAAATATGTTCATGAATTGGATTTTTACAAAAATCTCAACCAAACCCAGTGTTACTTTTTCCACCTAATATACGAAAAAGACAAATATGTTAATTATATTGACATTACATCAAAATGTTTGAAATACTGTCCGAAAGACTGTGTGACAGTTGACTACAAATCACGAGTCGTGTCGAGTGTTAGATATATTGGTAACGATTTGTGGTATAACTCGAGTTTAGAGAACTTGATTACCGAGAAGTCATTGGTTTGGGACTCAACTCATCCAATGTTTGTCTATCGGGAGGAACCGTTGCTGTCGTTCACCGACTATATGTCATATACTGGAGGACTGTTTTGTCTGTGGTTTGGCACTAATGGCAAAGACTTCAGCATTTGGTTTACACAACGAATTAATTTATTTTGGTTATGGTTTGCACACAAATATTTTCCTGACAACAGAGTTCATGTGATTCAACTAAATTCATAAATCAATTTGTTATAAACTATTAGTACTTTAAAATTTTAAAATTTTAAATTTCTTGATTATTATTCATTGTTAAATCAAAATCATTTGTTATCTCAGATTTGATTTCCAATAAATTCATTATCTTAGAGAGCAGCATCGTAAATTGTCAGTAAATTGTGCGAGTAAATTGGTAATAACACAAACTACATATATGTATATGACCATATCGACCATTTGAATTGATCATATTGTGCGGATATCATAAGCTAGTCCAGTGATAATCAATTTGTAACATACACATTTTGCACATTAAATAACATTATTCCTATTTTAGTACTTTTTATACGAATTTATAACCAAATAATTTTCGTAAACCTAACGACACTTTGCTTGTAATCTGACGGTTCATTGCTGTCACAGTGTTTGTGAAGGGCCAATTTTATCAGGTAAGTGGTCACAACCCATAATAATGTAATTAAAAGAGTAATAAATGAACTGCCAATTAGGCAAATTCGATACAAACTGAATTGTATTAGAGCCGTAATTATACGATATGTAATATAGGATTTCTTATGTTAATAATAAAAAAATTTGAAATTACTTCATATTATTATGATATTATGTGCTGTGATTTATGTCAAATTTCTAAAAATAAATTATGTTATGCACTTTTTTGAAAATAATGATAATTACAAAAATAATAATCCTACAAAAGTTTTATATAAACTATTATATCATTAAAGATTATTGTATAAATATATTATTTAATGTTTAATATACATAAAAAAAATTTCTAAAACAATGTTATAGGCTATAACATAGTTAATAATAATTGCTATTCAGTGAAAACAATAGGCTATAGTTACACAATTTAATTTAATAAATAACGTTGTGTAATTGAACAGTATAAAATAATATATAACTTAAATTACTATTTTAATCATTATATCTTCAATATCTTTCTGTGTTAATTGAATTATTGAACATAATGTAATTAATTTAGTAACGAGCAAGCACATAATAAAATTAATGATATTTAATAAAATTCGTAATAAATATATTGACACTTAACCTAGATTATTCTGTACTAATGGGATAAAAACATATAACTATCCTATTTTTCTATAATTAGAAATGTATTTTACATTAACAATTAATAGCTATTTGTGTGTATAAATGTGATTATACAGTTTATTTTATATTGCCAATATATTGGTGCAACTATATTTATGACTATATTATAATATTCAATGTATTTTGAAAACATTTTCAAAACCACACAAATAATAAAATATAATAAGGACACTTTGCATTTATTATTGCAAATAAAATTATTTTTATTATTATACAAATATTGTTTTCTAAATATACTAATTTGAAAAGTTTTATTACTAGTATAAAGTTATGAAAATGTTTGTCATTCTTAAAAACTATTCAAGTAATATCAACATTCAAAATTATAACATTTTTAAAATAATAAAAAAATTTACGTTTAAATTAAATGGATGTGTCTGTGAACCCCTTATAATGTTGGAAAAATGGACCTTGATCAACCCATACCCCCGGAATGGCGTGTCAGGGGTGCTGACAGTCATCTCCACTCAATTGGTTTATCACTATTTAAACCACAATTACATCCAAACAGACGTCTACTCTATCATCCATTGCTTGTATTCATAATAATGTTCACAAATCTATGTAAATGTTTGGGACTAACATATTGTGACGTAAACGGTATTGAACTTAAACGTATGTTTCACATATTCATTGGTAATATAGATTATGTCTATAACATTGGACATATAAGCAGTGTTATACTGATGTTCAATTGTATGTTTATAAGTGGATCACAACTTATAAATTACTATAACTATAGAAATGGTATAAAACCGACGGATTTGAGAGTATTTCATATGATTTGTGGTTTCATTTCACCGGAAAGTATAGGAATTAATGACCAGATATTAGTGTATAGATTATGTAATATCACTGGAAAACTGTTAAGAATATCAAGGTTATCTGCATATATAACTAGTATATTATGTATATTCTACGCTGGAGGTGCTTATTTATTGTGGGATAACCTAGTTTAATTATATTTATAGGGATCCCATATTTTATTTATCATTTGTATTTCGCATTTCATGTAATAAATATTCAAGTTAATCAAGGTATTTATTACTTTGTAATCACTTATTATTTGAAAAATAAGATCAATATTTTAAACGTTGAAATATATAAACGTTTGCGTAAACCACGAAACACTAACTCTTATTACAACCTTTGGTTTGCAATGAAAACTATACGAGAATTGAATGCAATTTATGTGGAAATCAATGAATATAACAGTCATTATTGGTCTCAATATTTAGCACTCATTTGGTTTACGCAGAGTTTTACTATTTGTTATTTTATGTATTTATTAATTTTTACAAAGCTCATTTTTGCAATTACAATAACAGCAGTGTATATGAGTTTATTGTATTCAATTGTATTGCTTTTCATAATACATATTTCATCGCAATTATATAACGAGACAAAGTATACCTATATAATATTGAATTCATATATACCTCATACAAAATTAATGTCTACTGAAAGTCAAATTAAGGTATTTATAGTCTCTCTCTCTCTCTCTCTCTCCGCCTAATATTTAAAATATTTAAATTTTTAAATCATTAAAATAGTTATCAAATATATTGGAAAGGATTGGCAAACATAGGGTTGGGTTTTATTGTTGGAAACTATTCATTATAAACAGATTCCGTGGATATGAGGTATTTGCCATACATTTAATAAATTTGTGAAGGAACCCATTTTATTTAACTAGTCCGTTTGAATAATATTGGGTTTTCCAAAAAGTTTTGCGAGGTATGATATATTCAGCAATTGATAGAAATATTGAGAATATTTTTGAACCTCAACTATGGTTTTTGCTCTTATGTATTCTCCTGAAGAGACCAGTGGATTAGAGCACCGGTAGCTCGACAGAGGTAGCTTTTATGTACAGCAAAAACTAAGTCATAGAAAAACAATCGACACCTCGTTAGAAAGAGCATAAAAAATGATTGAACCCGTCTTTCGGGATTTCTCTTGTAAATGCTTCAATTAGAGACGGAGGCCCGGTAGGTCATGATTTTGTAAAAATTATTTTAAATTGAACATCTGATTAGGCCATCAAAAACTACTCAAAATATGAATAAAATTTTAATTTGAAATTTTAAAAATATCAACAAATACGTGAGCTAGATAACTTTAAAAATTTGTTATAATTTTGATGAATCTGTAAAACAAGGATTTTGATTTGCCCTAGATTAGTTATTTCTCAAGATATCTTAAAGGTTTAAAATCCTAAATTTATCTCCTTTTGAAGCAAATTTTGATGGTCTAATCGGATTTAATCTTATTCTTCGTTATCTTTATTTTATTCAATATTCTTAAATACCGGGCCTCCCTGTTCCAAATTGATGCATTTACTAGAGAAATCCCGTTAGACCGGTTCGATCATTTTTTATGCTCTTTCAAACGAGGTGTGGATTGTTTATCTATGACTTAAAGTTTTTGATGTACATAAATGCTACCTATATCGAGCTACCGGTGCTCTAATCCACTGGTTTCTTCGGGAGAATACATTAGAGCAAAAACCATAGTTGAGGTTCAAAAATATTTTTGATACCACTATTGGTTGTTGATTTATTGATTTTTAAGCTTCAAAATTTACCTCGCAAAACTGGAAAACCCAATATTATATTAGTAACATTGTTTTTCAAAAATATTCATTGTTTCAATAAATAATTTCAATATTATTTACACAAATGAGTATTATAACATGGGATCATTCATTTGGCCTAATTAAAATTTTTATTAAGTTTATAATATAAGGTATTTGCGATACATTCACATAAAATATTAATATTTTTCACAAATCTTTTCAGATAATATCACTCATCTGTTTGCTATTTATCCGATTGTGTTCATAAGTCGGACATTTTTTTATACTTTATTCATTGGTGACAATGTTTTATAGAAATAAAATATGAAAACATGCTTGTACCACTTTAACAGGCTAACATATTGGTGAAATATATTGTTATACACTATATTCATTTATGTAACTGATTATATTAAACAATTATATAATCATCAATGTAGTAAACAATATATTGATAAACCAATTATAGATTGTGGGTATTATGTATTGCGATTACATTGAATTATTATAAAATTAAGCACCGTACCGATGTACCGACTGAAACAGCGCCACCACTTGGAGAGACAAACCAATAAGTAGACCGCAAAGCCTTACCAACAGTCAAGAGTAGAGTACGCGGCTAATGGGCCGGGGTAATGGTACTTCTAAAGCAGAGAAGTAACTGGCTCTGAGCCCCGGCCAAAGGAGACGAGGTTCCGGCGAAGAGAAGTCATCGGCGGACTCTCAACGCAAGTGAAGTAAAGTACTCTCGGTATCCACGTGTTAGGATGGAAGTCGGCGCCCGACTACGGTAGGACCCGACTGACAGCTGAGATTGACGTTCGAGGAGGAAGTCAACGAGAGACAACGCAGGACCCTGAGTAGCGGTGCACAACCTCTACGGGGTCCACCTGAGAGTTGAATTGAATCGAAGGACTCGATTCACATAAAGGGGTTCCTGGGAACTGGTCGCTGATGCCAACAACACGGACCAGAGGTTAGGAACAAAAGACGAGAGAGAACGACATCTGGTGGACGCCAACTGAAAGAATCAAAACGTTGGCAACGAGTGGGACGAGAATCAAAGAGACAGCGGACGTAACCGGTAGTCGAAGTCATGGACGGGATGCAAGAGTCCCACCAAAGGAGTTAAGAGCAACAAAGTAGCGGAAGGGAGCCCGGAGTGATGGGTCACCCGTTACAATATCATTAAAAGTTATTGTATAGTATAAGTACATTATTTAATGTTTAATACACAATCAAATTTTTTACAATAATGTTATAGTTAATAATAATTGTTGTTTAGTTAAAACAATAGACTGTGGTTACACAATTTAATTTAATAAATTGCGTTGTGTTATTTGTACAATATAAAATAATATATAACTTAGCAATAAATTAAATTACTAAAGCATATTTTCATCATTATGTTTTCTGTGTTAATTGAATTATTGAACATAATGTAATTAATTTAAATATGCAATAATAATATTAATGATATTTATTAATATTTGTAATAAATATATTGACAATTAGCCTAGATCATAATGTACTAATAGTTTTATTACTGTAGTTTTATTATATATTAATATAATTAGTAATACCTTTAATGGTTTAAATAATACGTATATTACTTAATGATGTTTTGACACATAATATATAAGCATATAATTGAATAAAAATATAAAAGTTTCGCCAAAATACTGCTGACTCGTTGTGTTAAATTTAGTATATGTTAGAATTGAGCTAGATTAAAACAAAATTTTTGCAACTATGGATTTTTATCATGATAACGTGGATATTCTCAAAGGAACGGTAGGGAACAGTAGTTTTTGAAAATCCTAAATTACTTGAAAAGTATCCCATATTTTTAGGTTTTGATTTTTGGATTTGATGCACAGGGTCAATACCAAAAAACTAAATTCTGGATTTCACAAAATTTTGTCTTGTTGATTTTTAAATAAATATTTTATTTTAAAATTTGTACATTTTAAATCCATTTATCTTAGTATAGGATTATTGTATCAGGATAATTCCAAATGGGTTCGAAAGGTCTTTCAAAATGCTACAATAGTTTGCTTGTAACCAGTACTGTAATTATTATGCCTTGCATTTATTCTATCATAGGTATAAATATTTTCTATGTATTTAATTAACGACAGGTTTTATTGTTTTACACCTTTACCTGTATAATGAAATTACATAGAAAATATTTATAACTGGGATAGAATGCCAGGCATAATATTTATAAAAATTGGCATATTCACGTTATCGTGCCAAAAATCCATAGTTGCAAAAAAATTTGTTTTAATCTAGCTCAATTCTAACATATACTAAATTTAACACAACGAGTCCGCAGTATTTTGGCGAAACTTTTATATAATAATGTAAGTTATTTCTATAAATACGCAAATAAAATATAATTACATATAATTATTGCTTTATATAAGTTTATATAATGAGTCATTATTAATGACACTTAACATGTATTATATTGTGTACAAATATTTTATCACTAAAAATATTACTTTAATTTACTTATCTTAGCATTTATATTACTAAAATAAGACTAAAAGCAAAAAATGTTTGTTTTTCTTATTTGATATAAGTTACAAGTAATATTGCATCAATATTAAAAATTATAAATTTTAAAAATCATAATAAGATCATAATATAAATAAACTATAGATTTCTTATAAACCCTTTATAATGTATTAAAGTACAAGATTTCTATAAGTTATACATTCAATATCGATATTATATCAATTATAGAAACTTATATAAAAATCATATTATAAAATATCTATAAGTTTCAGTAAAACCCTTTATAATGTTGGAAAATATGGACCTTGATCAACCCATACCCCCTGAATGGCGTGTAAGGGGTGCTTACAGTCATCTCCACTCAATTGGTTTATCACTATTTAAACCACAATTACATCCAAACAGACGTCTACTCTATCATCCATTACTCGTATTCACAGTTATGTTCACAAACTCATGTAAATGTCTGGGATTAACATATNTCAATTGGTTTATCACTATTTAAACCACAATTACATCCAAACAGACGTCTACTCTATCATCCATTACTCGTATTCACAGTTATGTTCACAAACTCATGTAAATGTCTGGGATTAACATATTGTGACTTTTATGGTATTATACTCTCTCGTTTGTCTCATATATTGCTTGGTGATTTAGATTATTCTTATAAATTAGGACATATAACCAGTGTTGCGATGATTTTCTGTTGTATGTTTACAATTGGATCACAGCTTATAAATTACTATAACTATAGAAATGGTATAAAACCGACGGATTTGAGAGTATTTCATATGATTTGTGGTTTCATTTCACCCAAAAGTATCGGAATTTATGACCAGATATTTGTGTATAGATTATGTAATATCACTAAAAAAATGTTAAAATTAACAAGGTTATCTGCATATATAACCTGTACAGTATGTTTACTCTATGTTGGAGGCTCTTATTTATTGTGGAATAACCTAGCTTACATAATATTTGCAGGGATCCCATATTTTATTTATCATTTGTATTTCGCATTTCATGTAATAAATATTCAAGTTAATCAAGGTATTTATTACTTTGTAATCACTTATTATTTGAAAAATAAGATCAATATTTTAAACGTTGAAATATATAAACGTTTGCGTAAACCACGAAACACTAACTCTTATTACAACATATTCAAGTTAATCAAGGTATTTATTACTTTGTAATCACTTATTATTTGAAAAATAAGATCAATATTTTAAACGTTGAAATATATAAACGTTTGCGTAAACCACGAAACACTAACTCTTATTACAACTATTGGTTTGCAATGAAAACTATACGAAAATTGAATGCAATTTATGTGGAAATCAATGAATATAACAGTAATTATTGGTCTAAATATTTAGCACTCATTTGGTTTACACAGTGTTTTACTATTTGCTATTTTATGTATTTATTGATTTTTACAAAACTTATTATTGCAATTACAATAACAGCAGTATATGCTAGTGTATTGTATTCAATTGTATTGCTTTTCATAATACACATTTCATCGCAATTATACAATGAGACAAAGTATACCTATAAATTATTGAATTCATACATACATCATACAAAACTTCTACCATTTAAAAGCATGCTCAAGGTATGTATAGGGCCCTCTCTCCTTTATTAATTAAAAATTTTTAATCATTAAAATAGTTATCAAATACATTGGAAAGGGTTGGCAAACATAGGGTTGGGTTTTATTGTTGGAAACTATTCATTATAAACAGATTCCGTGGATATGAGGTATTTGCGATACATTTATATAAAATATATAACATTTTCTCAAATCCTTTCAGATTATATCACTCATATGTTTGCTATTTCTCCGATTGTGTTCATAAGCTTCTGTCATATCTACATAGATAATAAGCATGGTCAAAAATAATTGGATTAATTTTATTTATTATTAAAAAATTATGTTATAAAATAATGGTAGAAAACAAATGGATTATTAAAATAAAATATTACAATACAGTACAATATTACGTATTATTGTGTCGATTAAACATTACATCTGAGAAACCAATACAAAATGAAATTTGGAAAAATGTTTTAATTTTATTTTCAATATTACTTACGTGTAAAGTTCAAAAGTCATATTGAAAGATAATATTAAAGCATGTTTCGTGAAACTCATTTCGTATTGCATTCTCAGATATATTATATATTAAATATTTTAACTCTATTACATTTCATTATACTCTCAATAAAATAAAATAAATGTAAAATTTTGCTTATAATAGAAACGTGTTTAGTGCAAGCTCTATTTTCATGTTGAATGCAGCTTACACACATTTATTTCAAATTATCACTAGTAATATACTGTATTATAATTTTTAGAAACTTCCTAAAGTAATGAAATTATAAATGAGTCTATGTTTGGTTTATTTAATAATTTCCACATATTTTATTTTATCAAACATTTACTTTATTCAAAACAAGGTATATTTGCTTAATTAAAAAATTAATGTTATTAGCATTTGAAGTAGAATTAATTTTCTTAAAATTGATATTTTTATTAAATCATAGATAAAGCCAAAGATATGAATGAATTATGGACTCAATGTATGGAAACTAATGCAACACTCAATGCAAACAAATTGGATACAGATTTAAGTGAACGGAAGGCAGTGGTGACTGAAGTCGGGTCAACCATTTTGGCCGAGAAATCACTACAAAAGTTGTTTCTATTAATTATTTAAGTTTTATTATTAAAACAATTAATATCTATATTGAGATACATAATATTCAATTATAACTATAATTTTTGGCATTAGTATGGCAAATCCTATTGTATGTTTTGTTCTATGCTAGTTCTGTATAATCAGATTTTTATCTAATGTACAATAACTTAAATGAAAGTTTATTCATTGCACTCAACTATTTTGACCTTTCACCTTTTGTCTGACCTGAGCATATGATCATATTTATTTTAATTAGATGCTCACAATACTTTTATAACGATGCTAGATACGACTTATAAGTTATAACAAAACTTATTTTTTTTGGATAATTATTTTCTATTGCACGACTTTATATTTAATTAATTAACAATAAATTAAATATTTACTTTAATGACTATCTTTCAATGTTTTTCAAAAATTAATGTAATTAATTAAGCTACGCAAATAATAAAATATGATATATCGTAATATTAGCAATTAATTTATTTTCAACTAACATACTGAAAACATAATTTTATTAAAATACCATAAAATTAAATTGTTTGAAACTATAAGTACAATACGACTACTGGACTATTAGTAATTTACAACAAATAATACCATTTTAATGACACAATTTTCAATGTTTTTCTGGGTTAATTGAATTTAAAAATAATATAATTAATTAAACTACGCAAATAATGAAATATAATGATAATATTATACTGAAATTAATGTTTAAGCATAATATACAGAACTTAATGTTATTTTGACACTTTTATTAAAAGTATAAATACTCGCATTCTAGCATATTTAGCTGTTAATACTGAATATAGGTTATTTCTATAAGTAATATCAATATTATGTCATTTGTATAAACTTATATAAAATTCTTAAAAAATAACTATAAGTTTCTGTAAAACATTTATGTAATGACGGATAATATGGACCTTGATGAACCCATACCCCCTGAATGGCGTGTAAGGGGTGCTGACAGTCATCTCCACTCAATTGGTTTATCACTATTTAAACCA